>VDFB02288970.1:0-45879 GCA_007258455.2 Sequoia sempervirens | reverse complement strand
AAGATAGGGCCTCCATGTGAAAACTATCATTTCATTGATGACCTACCTCTAGTTTCAAATATGTGCTACTCTAGTGTGTGTAAAATTCTATGCACCCATGTATCTCTAGATGATTGGGTCATCTAGCTCCATGTCAACCGATACAACCTATGGGTGGAGCACTACAATGTGCTCCCAGGCCCAAATATGTAGTAATTTAACCCCTAATATGATGGCATGGCCATCAAAATAGGTGAACTCATGAAGATCATGGGAGAGTGAGGAAATCATCACTAGCCCCCAGGAAAGGCACTCCCTCCATTGAAGCATTCGCTCCCAAGCAAGACCCCATCCCAGGCTAAAATATCGGCCCCACCGATCTGGTACCACAAGTCCTAAAATAATGGCAACCATTGTCAATCTAAAGGACGGTACCTGACCTCTATACCAGTCAAGCTCAATTTTTCCTTCTAAAAAGATGATCTCATCCAAACCCATGATATCATAGCAGGCATCCCTACTAAAATCCACATCATAGATAACTTTCTCTTAGTGGATAGGCAATAAAAAAATGTGCGACACATCCTCCACGGTCACTATGGCCTCACCTATGGGAAGGTGGAATGAAGATGTATCATTGTGCCAAAACTCTGCCAATGTTGTCATCATACCCAAGTGCATCCTAATCATTAGGGCATACATAATGTACCATAATCTGATCGCCCTAGGTGATCCTGCAACAACTCATGCAAAGGGGGGTCCTAAGTCAATCTGCTTAAAATGGATGATCTATTCTCTTGCGAGTGGATTGGCTCCATGTCCTCCTACATCAGGAAAGCCACCGCATCAAGTTTCATAAAATATGGAGATCTTGTTTGAAGTTTGCATGACCAAAATGACAAATGCATCACTATTTACATATGCATCACTATTTGTAACTCCTAAACTGTGTCATTAGAAGTGAAAAAGTTGCAAACTTCGCCGCTGTAATGCAGTTTGAAAGCGACCTAGTTTAAACCCTAGACATAAAGCCCAAACAGGATCGCTACGGTATTATTTGCAAGTGCATCTCACTTTGAGACCTGAACCATAATTTCTAAACTCTATCATCATGGCACAAGTCACATCAGCGACGCAGTTTAGGCCCACACAACACCGATTTAAGCTTTTTAGTGGTGCTAAATGGCACCACTTGACTTCATTGACCCTTAGACCCTAATAAATGCACTCAAAAAATGAAAAATGAAGTCAAGGCAAGATGACTTACTGGTGGTCCTATGCTGGGAAGCCTCTAGTACACTCGTACGTACTCAAAAATGTGTCATGAAAGCACATATTGCACCATCTCGATCAATCCTCAGAGCTCAAATCATAGGAATTTCTAAAGGCTAGGTGTGAAAATGAATTGGAAGTGGTCCCTCGAGGCCTATTTAAGCCTAAAATTTAGGGTTTTTTTAACCTTGTTTAGACATCCAACTAGGGTTTTAGACCCTCGAGCCCATTTTCACTCAACTAAGGGCTGCTTTGCATCAGTTTTTTTGTGTTTTTGCATGTTTTTGGCATCCTGGAGCCTTTCTAGACTTGTCAGGCACCTTCTCTTTTTTCATGAGATCACCCAAAAATCAAAGCTTTCATTTGATCTCTCGAGGGGGCAATATATCGGCATATTTCTTCTCATTAGGGTAGCAATGGGGCATTTAAAAAATTAAGAAATTTTTTGAATTTTGTTCGCAACAATTTATTCTTTGAACCAACGCATCGGGTACATTGCTTCAAAGAGGGGGAAAATGTAGACACGGAAAATGTACTAATCAATCCTATGCACTTGATCTTGATTACTAAATATGAATGATTGTTGTAGACCTACATAAACATGAGTAAACAACACAATGTTAGTCCATAAAAAAGTCTAAAACAATCATTCCGCATAAGATCCATTCAAATGAAATGAACAAGAAATAGGAAAAGAATTCAAATGAAAACTATCAAATCTTATTCAAAACAATCAAACCACTATCCCATGGGGGAATTGGTGCCAATTTGATGTGGAAATTGGCCCTTTCCCAACTCCTTTGCAAGCTTGATGATCTTTGATGAAGATGTGATCCACTTTGGTTGAATTCTTGCATAACATAGTTATGAACTTGATAAAACTGATGAAAATGGTGATGCTTGAAGATGAATTTGAGCATAATAAGTTTGCTCAAATTGTGGATGATAGAATGAGGATATTAGCCTCTTATTTATAGAATTCTAAGTTGAAGAGATGATCAAAATAGAGCAATGTGGGACTAACATTCAACCAATGGCAAGGTGCCACTTGTCAACATGTGAATGGAGGAATCTTGAGCACATTTTGATCAATGTGCAAGTTTGAAATTTGAATTTTATGAGATGAATTGTTTAGGGGAGATGAAAGATGAGTTAAATGCCAAGTGGGTAACATGTAAGAGCTTTACATGCTTTGTTGGATGTACAAGACATTTTGGGGGGAGATTTAAAACTTGGAGGAATATTCCCTTTTTGATGCCATTTTGAAAGTAAATAGAGAATTATTAAATCAAATAAATGATTTAATTGTGCAAGTTGAAAAATCTAGAGGATTGGAGTGATTAGGATTAAATTAATCAAGATTTGAATAATTTAATGAGGGATTAGTTGATTTGACCATTTTGACTTAGATTTTTAGATTATTAAATCAAAAAGAGAGGAATAATGATTTAGATTTAATTAAATAGATATTTTGATTTATTTAACTAAAGAGGGATGATTTTGGATTAAACTAAATAAAGATTGATTTAATTTAATAAAATGACTTTAGAGATTTAATTAAATAAAATGGATTATTTAATTAAAAGGGGGATTATAGAATTAATTAAATAAAATTGATTCATTTAATTAATAGGAGATGATGACTTAATTAGATAAATGATTATTTATTTAATTAAGGGATGAATAGTGATGATAAGCTGAAGAGGTGATTCAAGACAAAACGATGTTAGTTAATCAGGAACAAGTGCACGAGATCAATTAGTATATTTTACATATTTACATTTTTTCCCTCTTTGAAGCAATGCACTTGCTACGTTGGCTCAAAGAATAATCTTGTCATAGTCAAATCTAAAAAAAAATCTATTTTTTCAGATGCCCCACTGTTGCCCCAGTAGAAAGAATTACACTGGTACATTGCCCCCTCGAGAGATAGAGCAAAAATGTTCAATTTGAGGGTCAATCTCACAGAAAAGAGGTTCAAGATTAGTTCAACTAATATGTTTGATGTAGACAGCTTTGATGATGTAGACAATCATCAGCCATGGGTAACCTCATGTCTACTTTGATATATTACACACACTTGATCCTGATTTGTACCATGATAGTTACATTATTGATGATATAATTTAGATGATTATGATGTTTGGATGATATGATGATGCATGGATGATATGGATGCACATGATATGATATGATGATTCTTTTATGATTACACAAATAGATGATAAATGTATGGATTATGAGATTCTTAGAATAACCATTCTATATTATGCAATGATGGGGATGAATGCATGTGGTATGATTAATGCTTTCTATACGATATGTTATGCATTATGCAGTATGCTGACGGTTTGTGGATGCAGGATGGATACATTAGCGATAATTTATTATTAACTATCATGGTACGATGTTAGCACAAAAAGAAGTAAGAAGAAAATACTAGATGATGACAAGAGACACCAACAAGCCAATTTTATTAGACATGATAATGATGATGATTACTTGCCGAGGAGTTGGGATTTTCAAAGGGCCAATTACCTTATGTTTGATAACACACATAGGAACGATGCATCAGGGTATAAAGAACCAGGATGGCATTGTACCTAGTGTGATGGACTTTGACTCAAAAAATAGATAGGAGTATTCTTGTTCATACTTGACATACAAAAACCTTGCTAGGATGTACTTAACAAAGCAAGTATTCGCCAAGTTATATTACAAGAACATCCAACAAGCGCAACAGATAAAAAGATAATGATCGTTGCCCTATTCCTGTCTCTCTAAATACCTTCATTGGGGACATCATTGAGAGATCCTTGGAATGGGGACGATAAGATAAATCAAAAGAAAAAGATGCAGTAAACAAAAAAGTCAATGTTCTTCATACCACTAGCCAAGGGGATGTGTTTTGTTTAGGATAAGTATCCAAAGTGATATCCAAAATGATGCCCATTGTCGAAGAGATATATCCTAGGACATGCATTGTATAGGATGATGATGGGTTGATAAGTTGATTGACAGGATTTTGATATAAAGTTGATTGACATGTTTACAAATGATCAAGATTTTGATTTTGTTTTAAATGTTTGTTGTTTTCTTTTGCCAATTGTTGTGGTTGTTTATGTTTGTGTTGCCAAAGGATGAAGGTGACGATCAGTTTATTATGGATGATTGATTATTGAAAGCAAGATGAGACAAATGGATTTTTTCAAATACTTGGATGTTTTTGGAGTTTTGCAATGTTTTGAGGCTATTTTTGGTATTTTCAAGATGTTTTACAAATGTTTTGATTTTTTTATTTTCAAATTTTTTTGGGTTTTATGAGATTTTATGAATGTTTTTGGATTTTGATGTGATTTTGGATGTTTTTGGATTTTTATGTCTCAAGGGTTGATCAAAGATTAGCCTTGCCTACATTTAAGCTTTGAGACGATGTAGTTTGGATTCCAATGTTTTTGATATTTTTCTGATTTTTTGAGTGTTTTTGGATTTTTCTATTTTTCTGATGTTTTTTAGAATTTTTCCCATGATTTTGATGATTTGGATATGGATATGTGCGATGATATCAGTGCTCTGTTTTGGATTTTTTTTAAGACCAAGCTAAGGTTGACTAATTGAATCGATGGATTGATGATGATAACATTGTTGAGGATGCACAACAATTTAAGGATAGTGTTAAGCAACACAAGGATTAGGATGGATATCCCTAGATGATAAGGGATTGATGATGATAACATTGTTGAGGATGCACAACAATGCAAGGATAGTGTTAAGCAACACGAGGATTGACCAGGATTTCCCAAGATGATGATGGATTGATTGGATTTGGTTGATCAAGATTTGATGAAGCTTGATTTGGAACAAAAGATGTTTTGGATGATTTGATGTGACATTTGAAGTGCAAATTATATGTGACTAATAAGGATAAAACCTAATAAGGAACATCCTCTTGTCAAAATATGCCATGGGCTAGTGATTTGTATTTTGGATCACAAATGCTTTGACCAGTTTGTTTTCACATTTTCCAATGTTTGGATCACCACATAAGTTGGAGGATATAGATCAAAATTTATTCTCAAAGCAAGATGTAAATATCTGCCCCCAATGTCTAGCAATTTATGGAATGTCATGGATGGATGCTTGGATAGGAGTGTGGATGGATGCATATGGAAAGCATGCAAAGGATGCCAAGGATTATCTTATGATAAGATAAGGTGTTCAGATAAAGAATGTTCATTTGGATAATGCTTCATGGCTCAAATAATGTTGGGTAGGATAGGATCAATTAAAATGACCCATGTCATGTCTATCATAAGCAAGTGTAAAGTGTACACAAAAAATTTTCAAGATCAAGATAACTCAGACTATGAATGTAGATGGATGAAAATGGATTGGATAATTGGTTCATGGATGGATGGATTTATTATGGATGAGATGGATGCAAATGCTAGATTTATTATGGATGGAATAAGATTCTTTCACCTGAACTAGCACACGTAGATGCTCGATTCCACACATGATGCATGTTTTCCAAGTTTTCATCATAGTCTTGCCCAAAGCACCACTATAGTGATTTTCACTTGAGGACAATTTTTTATTTTTACTATTTTCAATCCTTTTTCTAATTTTTTTGGATTTTTATATTTTTTGATTTTTTTGATTTTTTGAAAGATTTTAAGCTCATGTTGAACCACCTGGTGGTGTCAATGTAGATGCTTCTATCATAATGTGCCATCAATATCCTACCTGAAAAAATGTTTTACCAAGATACGTGCACTTGAATACAACTTTTGAGATTCCAATTATGCTTTGTTGATACCAGAGTTGACTTTGTCTTTGTGTGCCCATCGTGATAGAGTGCCTTCTGAATCCTTACAATGAAGGATTACTTCCAATACATGGTCAATGTGATAATTGGATATCATACATGGAGATGTGGATGGAGTATGTTTAGGGATAAGAGATGGATTGGTTGATAGTTTGGAACCTTTGACTCTCCAAACTTGGGAAGATGAACAATGATGGGTGGATACAAAAGTGTGCATGGAATTAGGACCAACCGCTTGATACATTTTGTACATCACTTGAAAAGCTTGCTTTTTCTTTTGTGGAAATATTTGATGGATACTTTTCCCTTTTTTATTTTCCCCCATAGTTTCTTTGACTAATGGAGTTTTATAGGGATAATATTTCTTTGTATTCTTTGGTATCCATTTGTATTTGTTTTGTCCATTATGCTTCTTATCTTCTTTTGCTTTGATAACATTCTTTGTGCTTTGACTTACATCCTTCATTTGATGTTGGTACCAATTTTTGTATGGGGTAATGGGTGGATGAAGATTCATGATGTGGTTGGTTGTAGTATTGACACTAGTTTCATAATAAGGACTCTTCGTGCTCCCTATGTTGAAGTTTGCTTGAGACATAGTTGCCCCCAATATTGTGGAAGTAGTACCTTTGTTATTTGATTCTGCTTGTTTTGAGATGTCTTGTTCAGTAAACATGCTCTGACAAATTATCACTATCGATGATGTTGTTTCAATTTTCTATTCTGATAACTCTAGATTATAATGTCTATTTGACTTGTTTCCTTGAGCGGATAATGTTGGATATCCTCATACATGATGTATTCAGTCTAAATTTGGGATATATCTGATCCTAATGTTGACAACTAAGTTTGACTGTAGGAATTAATAATCTACTCTTTTTGTGTTATAATGTCAGAAGTAAAGGAATCATGTTCTAAATGAAGATCATCTACATGTCCATCCACAGAAAGCATCTCATGGGTAGATGGAGGAGTATGTGTTATGGGGATATGATCATCATTTGTGACATATTTTATAGATAGGAGAGTGTCCATTAGATCATTATAGTATTTTTGATAAAAATTCTTGATCTTTATTTATTTTGGGATTGCTTTTGACACAGTTTGGATCAGTTTCTTGACATGGGTCAGTTTCAAAGGATGGATTACTTAGAAAAGGTTCTTGGATGTCATCATTAGGCATGGGGAATGGCTCAATATCCTCTTGATCTTTGAGTGGACTTGGATCAACTGTTGACTTGAGGATTCCTTCAATATCTATAACCATGAGGTCAAAGGATGTCAATATGTCCTGGAAAGGATCATTGCTAGACTTTGGTGAAAGATTTTGATCATTCTTTGGAATAAATTCTTGAGATATTTCCTCTAACTCATAAGGCGATGTGGAGACATTTTCAATATGATCATTGTTTGATGGATCGTAGATTATGCCAATGGGATCAAATAATTCTAACAATCCTTGAAATAGATCACTAAAAAGTGGCTCTTGATGTAGGTGAGTTGATCATCGAATGAGGTGGAAATTTCTTCAATGTGATCATTGATGAATAGGTTTTGATCCTTGTTCTCAATAGTTGTGGAGGAGATATTGTCAATGTCTTCAACCATAAGGTCAAATGATGTTGACATTTCTTGGATTGGATCATTGTTGGTTGGTGGATTTTGAGCATGATTGAAAATTGACTCTTGATATGTGTTGATTTGATCATTGGATGAAGTGGAAACATCTTCAAGGTGTTCATTGATGGATAGATCTTGATCATTGTTCTCAATAGTGATTATCTTTTGATCAATTAGGTCTTGGATGAGATTTTTGAGTCAAATACAACTTGATGTTGTGTGTTCCTTTGTTATGTGGAAGCCACAAAAGTACTTCAAGATTGTTATACCCTAGTGGTTTAACTAAGGGTTCTTGATAATCCTCATAAACAGGGAGTTTAATGATATTTTATTGTGCCAACCATAGCATGATCAATTCGATGGGTCCCCCAAGTGGTGTGTATTTTTGTTTGTTACCTTGTGATTTTTGACCTTGTGGTGATTGATTTTGGAGACATGGTGATTGGGTTTGTTGATCTTGGTATCCAACTTCTTGAAATTGGAGTTATTGTTCTTGAAATGGTTGTGGCCACAACTTTTTTCTTTGACGACATGGTTCAATCAATGGTAGAGTACATTGATTTTGGAGTAAAAATGTCTCTTGTTTCAAGGCTTCAGTTAGTTTGTTAAGTGAAGCAATTTGGTCTAGTAAAACTTGGTCTTGATTTTTATCTTGGCACCCTTGATATAGTTGATTTGGATTTTGTTTAAGAAGATTTGGAGTGTATACTTGTGGTGTTTGATTTTGGACAATGTTCTGATTTCACATGATAGGTTGAAATTGAACATTATTGCCTTGATTTAGGTAACTTTGATTTTGCATGATGTTATCTTGATTCAGATCAATACAGAGAGTCGTTTACATTTTGGCAAGGTTTTGAACAAAATTTACCTGTTGGGATTGAAATTGGGCTTGGGCTTGCACTTGCGCTTGAGCCTAGGCTTGAGCTTGTTGGGATTGTAGTGTGGCTTGGGAAACTTGAGCAGCTTGTGCAACTTGTCAGTTTTGGCTTTGTTGGAGTGCCTTTTGAGAAGCAGCCTCTTGAGTGGTTTGAAACACAATGTTGTATTGGTTTGATGTGTTTTTTTTGGGTGGTGCTGGTGGTGGAGGTGGTTTTGGAATAGTGCTTGTTGTGGTGATAAGAGGTACCATCGTATTGATGATTGGGATTGGAGTGGTGGATGGTGCGATTGATATGGTTAGTCCTTGAGAGACCATGTTTTGAGGGATGATAGATGATGTGTTGGTTGCTTGTGCTATAGGGATAGTTTCCATCTATTGTTGTGATATCAATGGAAAGGGGGGAGGATTTGGTATGATGCCTTGATTGATGGTTGGGGGCATGTTTTGGATGAGTGGTGGTAGCGAATGTAGCCCCAAACCAAGAGGTGGTACGGATGTTAATGGAAAGGGTGGGAGTGGTGGGAAAGTGAGTGGCATTCTCCCTTGGGGAAATGATGATATTTGATCAAAAATTCCCCTTGGTCCAAATAAGTCACCTTCTCCTTGTGAGGTCGTAGGGAGAGAGGTTTGAGGGGTTGTGTGAAATGATGATGATGGGTCATTAGGATTATGAAAGGTGAGGGGGACATATGGGTGTGATGGATTTTGAACAACATTCATGTTATTTGCAAACAAATCTATCCAAAATTTTACCAAGTGTGGATTCAAAATGTTCATGTTTGGTATAGCTGTACTTGGTATATTCTCATTTGTCATGTGTGGATTTGGTGGGATAATGTTGTTTTGTTGAAGACTCATGCATTGATTATTTGGTTGATAGATTTGTAATTTTTGACTTGGATTTAAATCTTCCATCGGAAAAGGTGTTCCTAAATTTTGACTAGGTATACTCACATTTGTTGTACCATCGAGGTTTTTAAGAGATAATGATCCCATGTATGGATTATATAAATGTGAGTGTTGACAATCAATTGGAATTGTAAGGATTTGATAGTTTGGTTGGTTTAGACTGCTCATGATGTATGGATTAAGTTTATATTCCATGTTCCTCTTGTGTTTTGATCTTGTTGTAAAAGTGATCTCTGAGGTGTTTAGGACCAATGATGAGATGAAGGATGAAAGGGGTGAATGATATGGGTGTTGAACGTGTAGGAACTTTGGATCAATGCTAGAATTAGTGTTTGATTTTGATTGGTTTGATTTGGATAATGAACTTGTAAACACTAAGATGTTAGATGTTATCTTAGGATGAACTTGTTCAAAGGGGTGCTAATTTAACTAGAGGTATGATAAAGGATCATTTCCATACTCCTAACTAAACAAGGTGATTTTGATTTTGATGATTTACCCAAGTCTAGAATGATGTTTCCAAAGTTCTAAAGTTGTTTGGTGGGATGGGATGATAAATGTTTGAATGAATGAACTATCTTATTTTTATCCTAAATGAATCTAGGAAGGACTTGTTTACTAGACCAAGATAGTGAAGAACATGCTTTTCTCTAAGAGTAGTTCAAACCAAAAGACTAGTGTTTGCTCGAAAGATGATAAAAAGATAAACAAGCACATGTGTGGGATTCAATTTGAGTTAATCTTGGTTAATGACTTGCTTTTACCACAAACACACTTCTTGCTTAGTTTTCAAACTAAATGTCTGTCTTAATTTCTTTTCATTCTGCAAGGTCCATTATGTGAAAATCAAGGTTTCAAGAGCATAGTTTCCTACTGTTGACTTTGGACTGAACAAATCGAGATATAGATCTTAGTGTTTAGAAGACTTATAGGGATAAGAACCCCTAGAGACAAGTAGTAACATGTGGACTTTTCAAAGGTATTTGTTCCTTACAAAGGGTTTGAAATTTTGATGATTCATTGAATGTTGGTTTTAATATTTTGGATATAAGCCTTGTGTTTTCAAACTGACTCACAAGCAATATAACATTGTAGCTCAATTGGTATGTTTTTCTTGGTGGGCTTGCCTCATGCCCTTTGTAGTAGAAGAGATGATTTTACATGTAACCAAGGAAAAAATATAAAGGTATGTTAGGAACGAAGTTTTAACCTCTATATTTTAACCAAGATTGAACATGGCAAGTAACTTCTTGGAATCTAAGTTCCAATGCACCACTTTGATAAACTCGTTGGATGGACTGGTTGGTTGCTACAAACAAGGTTCTTAATGACGGGACATCGAGGACATGACACCTTGTGAGCGTACAACAAGCCACTAAAGGTTTTAATCAATCCTACTAGGGGTGTTTATACTTTTTATAGTAGTACCCCATTCTGGAAGACACTGTATAGTTAAGGCCTACATACCATGAGGAATTGACAATTTGGTATTATCCATTTATATACAGGCCCAAATGAAAAATCGGTTGGAGTCACCTTCAAGTTCTCCTTTTGGATGTGTCTCTTACGTAGTCCCCTTTAAAGGTAACAATAACAAGCAAGCACATTCATAGTTTGATCGACCTTCATTTAGAAATAAAGGGAGAACACACACAATATACTTAACTCACACTCACAAGCTTTGTTCAATTTTAGTTCCCAAAATGAAGTGTGGAGGCAATATTTTATGCAACTTAATGTCATAAAAAAATAATTTTGATTCTCAAGGTCGCTGTGAAGTGTGAGAGAAGTGCATACGCCCTTTTAAATGAGATTACTCTATATAAGAGATTATGAAACACGAAAAACACATGTTCATTTTAAGCCTCAAAGCAATGATTTTGATTCTTTTTAATGCACCAAGATGAAGTGTGAAGTTTGATTGTTCAATTTTTAATCCCAAAACAAACTCTAGTAGATTTGAATCCTAATGTTCTTTTTAAGCCCTTTTGTAACAAGAATTCAAAAGTTCTTTTTAAAGCCCAAATGAAATTAGTAGATTCTAAAAGCTTGAAAGATAGAAAATCCTTAGAAGAGGGATTATAATTTCTTCCCAAAGTGTTTAAAAACACTTGTTACAATGATGTGATAATTCTTTTTCTTTGAATTCCATTCCCCTTATCCTTCAAAACCTGCAACATAAGCTCCAAATGTCAAATTAAATCAAGAAATAAGAAGATATGATGGTTAGATAGATGATTAAGCATAAAAACCCTAAAATTTAGACCAAGTTTTAGTCTGATTTGACATTAAGTGAAAATTTGAAAATTTTAACTCTATCAAAGTTGATAATAACATACACCATTGGATAGCTTATGAAATTTCACCCTATTTCAAAAAAAAGCTTTGAAAAAGACCAAAAAAAAACCAAGATATGGCCATTTTAAGTTTGCGTGAAAAAGAAAGAAAATCAAGCGGTTATGTTTGTGATGGTGGCTCTGTTTGGAGTCTAAGTGGTGCTATAGAGATTCCAATGGTGTAGTTTGAAGTTTTGAGTGGTGTAGTTTGTTTCCAATGGTGCAGTTTGTTTCCAAAGCGGTTATGTATAGCCCCACTGGACTGTGAGCAGTTCTATATGGACCCGTTGGACTATGAGTGGTGCTATATGGCCTTGTTGGACTATGAGCAGTTCTATTTAGCCATGTTGGACTATGAGCGGCACTGTTTCTTGTAAACACATAAAAACACAAAAAAAGAATAGAATTTTCTCAAAAAATGTGATTTGATCTTCTAGCTTTCCCTCCTTCTAGTGCCAAAATGTGAATGCTTGTTGTAGACCTACATAAACATGAGTAAACAACACAATGTTAGTCCATAAACAAGTCTAAAACAATCATTCCCCATAAGATCCATTCAAATGAAATGAACAAGAAATAGGAAAAGAATTCAAATAAAAACTATCAAATCTTATTCAAAACAATCAAACCACTATCCCATGGGGGAATTGGTGCCAATTTGATGTGGCAATTGGCCCTTTCCCAACTCCTTTGCAAGCTTGATGATCTTTACTGAATATGTGATCCACTTTGGTTGAATTCTTGCATAACCTAGCTATGAACTTGATAAAATTGATGAAAATGGTGATGCTTGAAGATGAATTTGAGCATAATAAGTTTGCTCAAATTGTGGATGATAGAATGAGGAGATTAGCCTCTTATTTATAGAATGCTAAGTTGAAGAGATGATCAAAATAAAGCAATGTGGGACTAACATTCAACCAATGGAAAGGTGTCACTTGTCAACATGTGAATGGAGGAAGCTTGAGCACATTTTGATCAATGTGTAAGTTTGAAATTTGACTTTGATGAGATGAGTTGTTTAGGGGGGATGAAATATGAGTTAAATGCCAAGTGGGTAACATGTAAGAGCTTTACATGCTTTGTTGGATGGACAAGTCATTTTGGGGGGAGATTTAAAACTTGGAGGAATATTCCCTTTTTGATGCCATTTTGAAAGTAAATAGAGAATTATTAAATCAAATAAATGATTTAATTGTGCAAGTTGAAAAATCTAGAGGATTGGAGTGATTAGGATTAAATTAATCAATATTTGACTAATTTAATGAGGGATTAGTTGATTTGACCATTTTGACTTAGATTTTTGGATTAATTTAAATCAAAAAGAGATGAATAATGATTTAGATTTAATTAAATAGATATTTTGATTTATTTAACTAAAGAGGGATGATGTTGGATTAAATTAAATAAAGATTGATTTAATTTAATAGAATGACTTTAGAGATTTAATTAAATAAAATGGATTATTTAATTAAAAGGGGGATTACATAATTAATTAAATAAAATTGATTTATTTAATTAATAGGAGATGATGACTTAATTAGATAAACACTTATTTATTTAATTAAGGGATGGATAGTGATGATAAGCCGAAGAGGCGATTCAAGACGAAATGATGTTAGTTAATCAGGATCAAGTGCAAGAGATCAATTAGTATATTTTACGTCTCTACACTAACATTGCTTCATCCTTAATCATCTTCTTTCCTAGTCATTTAATTGAATAATCTTTATTTGATTAAATTTATCACATTTCATCCCTTAATTAAATAAATCAAGTTTATCTAATTAAGTCATCATCTCTCGTTAATTAAATAAATCAATTTTATTGAATTTATCCTATAGTTTCTATTTAATTAAATAATTCATTTTATTTGATTAAATCTCTAAAGTCATTCTATTAAATTAAATAAATTAATCTTTATTTCATTTAATCTAACATCATCTCTATTTAATTAAATAAACCAAAATCTTATTTAATTAAATCTTAAATCATATTCCTCTTATTTTGACTTAAATAAATCCAAAAATCTATGTCAAAATGGTCAAATCAACTAAATCTCCTTTTAAAATTAATCAAATCTTGATTAATCTTAATCTTAATCACCTAAATCCTCTAGCTTTTGCAACTTGCTCATGAAAATCATTTTAAATCATTTATTAAATCTTCAATTACTTTCAAAATGGCATCAATGTTGGAATATTCTCCAAATTTTAAAAACCCCTCCAAAAGGGTTTGTACATCCAACAAGGCATTTAACCCTCTTACATGTCCTTTTGCCTTGAGCCAAGTGGCGTTAACTTCATTTTCTCCTCCCTCCAACATGTCATTTCATCAATTTTGAAATTTCACCTAATTGCATTTAATTGCACAATGACCAAAATGTACTCCACCTTTGTCCACTCACATGTTGGCAAGTGGCACTTGGTCATTGGTTGGTGTTTTATCCCACATTCATCCATTTTTCCTCATTCCCCATCACTCTCATCTATAAATAAGAGGCTCTGATTTGGATTTTGGATCCACAACTTCATCCAAAGTCATAATCTTTAGATTTTGAATTTTCTCATCCATTATTCATCCATTTTCAAGTTTCATAGCTAGGTTGTGCAAGAATTTCTCCAAGGAAGCATCAAATCTACGTCAAGTCATCACAAAGCTTACAAGGGATTGGGAAAGGTCCATTTTCCACATCTAAATGACACTAATTCCCCCATGGGATTAATATTTTTCTTGCATTAGATCGGATTTGATTGTTTTCATTTATATTCTCCATTTCCATTTCTTATTTTATGCATTCCAAATGAATTCCATGGAGAATCTTGTTTCTAACTTGCATAATGGACTAATTTGGTGTTTGTTCTTTGTGTTTGTGCAAGTCTAGGATTGAGGTTCACAGGGACCTAGCTACAAGAAATTTTTCTTGAAGGGCTTGAAATAGAATGTCATTTCTACCATCCAAAGACACCCTAGCACAAAATGTTCATATCAAACTACACAATCTTGGGAGGTCTATGAGGATTAGGAAAGGATATTGGTTGATAAAATAATCCTTTTCCAGGGATGATTTTATCATGTTTCTAGAGGTTGTTTCAATGGATAAAGAGATTGCACCAAATAGTACTAAGGATTTGAAGGAAACTTCTCCAAAAAATGCAGTGGGGGTAAGGATCTATCAAATGTCCAATTGGAAAAGGATTTTTCTCCTTTAAAGGTACCAACTTGCAACAAGGAGAATGAAGTTTTAGTGCAGTTGAATGTAATGTTGGAATTTCCATATTTACAAGCAATTGAAAATGTTAGTTGGAATACACATTCTAAGAGTATGATCCAAAACTCAATAGTAGAGAAAACAATGACTCTGGATGTTTCTTTAGTAGTCGCAGATACGATGGTTGTGGATTCAATTAAGTAGTTTGGAGGAGTGTTCTCCCAGAACACTTTTTTTAAGGCTATGGGAAAAAATTCTCCTTATAACCCCAACCATATGGCTTATAATGACATGGAAATAGATTCTCCTATAGAAAATCATGACTGTGATATTATAAAATGTATTCCTTTTGTTAGAGTAAAGTAATTAATTAACTTTACTCTCCTCTTAAGACTTCACTTTATGCACATATATTAGTCATTTAATAATTAATATTAATTATTAAATGCACTCACCTTTAGGGTTAGGTTTCCTTTCAGTTTAGATCTCCTTTTATAAGGATTGATCTCTTGTATTCTATTCTCACTTGATTCATTTTTTCTCTGATAATACATTTTGCACATTGTTAGAGCCAAAACCCTTGTTTTGTTCTCTCTTTCTCTATGACAAGTTTCTTGCATGCAGGTGTTCTTTGGGTTCTGTGGATTTGTATTTCTCAAATCCTACATGGTATCAAAGCCAGATCTGCTGTAGCTTATTCATATTTTTGAAAGAATTAGAGATCTAGGTTTTGGTTGCATCAGATCTGTGTTTGTTTTCTAGTTTTTATTTGTAATAGGGGTTTTTTTTTGGTGCACTTTGAGCTCAAACAGACCTCACCATTGAGCTCGCAACATCCAAAAACCCCTATTTTCATATAAAATACGTCTAATTCAGCCACAATTGCTCAGGGAGGCAAAACAAAATTTTCCCTAAGGCCGTACGGCCCTAGGGCACGCTTTTTGAGATTTAAAAAAAAACTTTTTTTTGTTTTAAAAAATTGTGCTTGTAGTTTTAAAGAAGGGCGCCACCGCTGCTTAGCCAAGTGGCCACCAGCTTGGCAGCAGCCAACCCCTCCTCTGCTGGTTCACTTCCGGCCCGCCACCAGTGGCCGGCCACCGACTCACCGCCGGCCGACCACCAGCCCACAGCCGGAGCACCACCCACGTACCCCCGGTTTGAGCGAAGCCACTAGGGCGCCACCCAGGCCCCTCTTTCATTCTTTTTTTACCTCTTTCGGTAAATCGGGCATAAATCGGTCGTCCGATCTCTGTTTTTCGAAAACAAATAGGCATTGGAAATCTAGTTTGATTGTATTTTTTCGCAGTCAAAGTCCGATGATTGTTTTGCACTCCGTGGGGCATAACTTGCTCAATTTTTCTCCATTTTTTGAAAGCGAATAGGCGTTAGAAAGGTGGTTTTGTGTTCTTTCCAGATTTGCAATCTATTTCATCAGAAAATTATTCAGGTACACAGAGATTTGTCTCAAACATATATTGCTTTCTATTATTTTTTGGCTTTCAGTTTGTACTGGGGATTGGATTTTTGCATTGTGGGGGGGTGTTTTTTCTTGCTTTCTATCATTTACATTAGAAAACCAAAATCTATACACACCAAAACAAAAAAAAAACCCTTCTGCATCTTCTGTCTAGTTCTAAAAGACCACTAAATAATAATAATAATAATTCAAAGCAGTTGAGGCACAGTTCACAAGATGGCCAATAGATCTATTGAACCTCTCACACCACATAATTATGACACTTGGAAGGGTCACATGATGACATTTTTTCAATCTCGAGGATTATGTTCTTGTTTGCATGAGGTTCAACCTCAGTTGACTCGCCCCTTTGAGGTTGTACAACACAGGAACAATATGGATTAGGCTATGGGATTGATGGCTTTGCACATTTCACACAGTCTCCTTTTTCATCTCTATGGGTGTCTCACTCATCAAGCCATTTGGACCAAGTTTGATGGACTTTTTGGCACTATCAACAAGTTCAGAGCATTGCAGCTTGAGGCCGAGTTAACTTCCTTGGTACCTGATTTGTTTCGCTCCATTGAGGACTTTCTGATGAATTTCAAACAACAAAGATCTATCTTGCAGGGTTGTGGCAAGGTTAAGACTGATACAAAGTGCATCTTCCTGATCCTCTCCAAGCTTTGGGGTCCATTTCAGATCTTCTCTTCGACCTTCTATTCCACCATGGATGCCTTGGGTGCTCGACATGTCATGCCTACTTTTGAGGTGTTTTGTGATCGTTTGACTCGTGAGCAAGCCAAGCTCAAGCAGATGGATTCACTTTCAGGTTCACATAACCAAGCGTTGGTAGCCCAGTCCTCCAAGGGAAAACAGAAGCAGAAACCAAAGCCTAAGAAAGATTCAGGGGCTAGTGAGAATCCCTCCAAGCCACCACCTAAGTTTGATTCAAAACCACAACCCAAAAAGAAATCTTTGAAGTCTGGTGAGTCTTCCTCCAAGACTAAGAAGAAATATGGTGATCCTTGTAGTTTTTGTGGAAAGGAAGGACATCTAGTTTCCAAGTGTTGAAAACATTTAGAGGCTTTAGAGGAAGCCATGCAACAACATAATATCACTGCACCTCAACCTCCTTCACAACCCACTGGGAAAGGTCATGCTCTTTCTGCATGAGCATTGTCCTCAGAATCCACTTGGATTCTAGATTCTGGTGCCTCTCACCATATGACACACACAGAGGATTTGGTCACCGCTCTTGCCCCTGTAGGCATTAGACATATTGTAATTGGTGACTCAGCACAACTTTTAGTTTAGGGTTCAGGTACTGTTTCATTGGATGGTGGTTGTCTTCAAGATGTGCTTTTGGTTCCTAACATTTTGACAAACCTTCTATCTATTTATCATATTTTCCACTCTGGCTCTGGTAAGATAGTTGAGTTCTCACCACATGATGTGGTTATTCAAGACTTTCATGATCCTGACTTGGTTGTGGCTACTGGGAGTGTGGATTCTGCATCACGCTTATATAGATTTGATGGCTTTGAGATTTTAGAAACTGTTGGTTCCTCTCTTATAGCCCATGCAGATTCAGTGAGCAGGCTTTGGCATGATCATTTTGGCCATGTCAATTACAGATATCTACAACAGATGAGTACTTAGGCACTTGTGATTGGGCTCCCACAGATTTCTTGTAATAATGGTGTATGTCGAGGTTGTGCCCTTGGAAAACATCATCGAGATCCTTTTCCTAAGGGTCGAGCCACTTGTACTAGGGCACCCCTAGAGTTGGTACACAGTGATCTTATGTCTTTTCCGAATCCTTCCTTTTCAGGGGCCCGCTATGTGCTCACTTTTATTGATGAATTCTCCAGATGTACATGGGTGTACTTTATTAAGTACAAGTCTAATGTCTTTGACTCATTCTAAACTTTTAAGACATTTGTGGAGAAGCAATATGGACTTTCTATCAGGAGGATACACATTGATAATGGGGGGGAGTATGTTAATCAGGCTTTCAGAGATTTTTGCATTGAGCATGGTTTACAGCATCATTTTATAGTCCCTTACACCCCTCAGCAGAATGGTGTCACTGAGAGAAAGAACAGAACCTTACAGGAGATGGAAAATTGTATGATACAATCTTGAGCTATGAGTTCTTGATTTTTGGCTGAGGCATTCAATTGTGCCAATTATATTCAGAATTGGATGCCTCATAAGAAATTGTGACATATGACTCCTGAGGAGGCTTGGACCCATGTCAAGCCTGATGTTTCTACATTCTGAGATTTTAGTAGTGAGGCTTGGGCATTTATTCCTAATGCTCAGCAGAAATCCATGGAGAGGAAGAGTTGACCACTCATATTTGTTGGCTACTGTGAGGATGTTAAGGCATACAGATTGTTTGATCCTAATTCCAGAGAGGTCTTGTTTTAGTGGGATGTCCATTTTGATGAGCGCTACCCTCAAATGGATTCTCCATCACCAGCTTCTCCCTCATTTCCTACTCCTCCCTTTTCATCTCTTGAGGATTACTCATCTCTTGAGGATGATGTAGATGATGCTCCACCATCTCCACCACCACCAGTTGCTCTGCATTTTCCTAGGTGGGCCCGTGTAACTGTTGATGTAGTTGGTTCTTTGGCAGGTGATCCTTCAGACACTCATCGTACTCGTGCTCAGACATCTGGTTCTAGTCTTTTGAGTCATGCCATTTCGGATGATCCTCAAAAATTTCCAGAGGTGACAGTTCACCTTGAGTGGGATAGGACCATGGATAAGGAGTATTCTTCTTTGATGAAGAATCATACTTGGGATCTTTGTCCTCTTCCTATGGGAAGAAAGTTGGTTCAGTGCAAGTGGGTGTACCATACCAAGTATGTTGCCGATGGTTCTATTGATAAGTATAAGGAACGTCTTGTTACAAAGGGGTTTTCTCAGGTAGAGGGTATTGACTACTCTGAGACCTTTGCTCCTGTCACCAAGATGAACTCTATATGCCTTATACTTTCACTTGCAACTTCATAGGGATGGATAGTGTTTCAAATGGATGTGAAGAGTGCCTTCTTGCATGGAGACCTACATGAGGAGATCAATATGGAGCAACCTCAGGGATTTGTGTTAGACACTTCTTTGGTTTGCAAACTTCGGTGTTCATTGTATGGTCTCAAACAAGCCCCTTGGGCTTGGTATGAGAAAATGGACTCTTTCTTGCTTTCCTCTCACTTCACACATTGTCATTCTGATCACACAGTGTGTATTCAACATCAGGAGGGTGACCTTTTGATTCTTGTGCTATATGTAGATGATCTCATTCTTACAGGTAGCTCATCCTCCATGATTAAGAGTGTTCAGAGAGCTTTGATGGAGCAGTTTGAGATGACAGATCTTGGTCTTCTACACTTCTTTTTGGGTCTTCAGGTTATTTAGTCTTCGGATGGGATTTCCATATTTTAGGAGAAGTATGCTCTTGATATGCTTCAGTGATTTGGCATGATTGATTGTAAGTCTGCCCCCACTCCATTTCAGTCAAGTGTTGTTTTGTCTTCCACTTGTTCTACTCCTTCAGTGGATCCCACTTTATACAGGCAGTTGGTTGGTAGTTTGTTATACCTGACACATTCTCGTCTTGATCTTTCCTTTGTAGTTGGCCTTGTCTCTAGGTTTTCCCATGATCCTCATGAGAGCCATTGGAAAGCATCCAAACGTATTTTGAGGTACATTCAGGGCACCACTCATTATGGCATTCACTACACTTTAGGATCCCCTCACATCATTGGCTTCATTGACTCCGATTGGGTTGGTGATGTCAATGATCGAAAGTCTACTTCTGGCTTTGTTTTTTTTCGTTGGTTCCAGTCCTATCACATGGTCTTGCAAGAAGTAGTCTGCTATTGCATTATCATCTATAGAGGTTGAGTACCGAGCAGCAGTATTAGCCAGTCAGGAGGTTTTATGGCTTCGGCAGTTGATGACAGAGTTTTGGTTTCCTCTAGATAGTCCCACTACTCTTTGGTGTGACAATCAGAGTTCCATTCACATTTCTCGCAACCCAATGGAGCATCAGCGAACAAAGCACATTGAAATCCACATGCACTTCATTAGGCAGTTGATTTAGGATGGTTCTCTCATCTTGGACTACATTCCTACAGAGGAGCAGGTTGCAAACATCTTCACTAAACCTTTGGCATCTCCGCTCTATCTTCAGTTGCGCTCCATGCTTGGGGTGAAGGAAGTTGTCCTTGGGGGGTCTCAGTGAGGCCTTCCTTCCTTCTTTTTTTTCTTTCAGCATGTTTCTTTATCTCTTTTTTGGAGAGGAGTTTTTTCCCACTGGGTTTTCTCCTTTACTCTGATTTATAGAGATTTTGTTGTATTCAGGTACCTGATTAGGCCATGTTGCTGGGACCCACAGTTGCATTGTAGTTCCTTTGCTTTCTTATACATTGTTTGTAGTTGCATTGTAGCTCATCTTAAGGGGGGGTGTTAGAGTAAAGTAATTAATTAACTTTACTCTCCTCTTAAGACTTCACTTTATGCACATATATTAGTCATTTAGTAATTAATATTAATTATTAAATGCACTCACCTTTAGGGTTAGGTTTTCCTTTTGGTTTAGATCTCCTTTTATAAGGATTGATCTCTTGTATTCTATTCTCACTTGATTCATTTTTCTCTAATAATACATTTTGCACATTGTCGGAGCCAAAACCCTTGTTTTGTTCCCTCTCTTTCTCTGTGACAAGTTACTTGCATGCAGGTGGTATTTGGGTTCTATGGATTTGTATTTCTCAAATCCTACACCTTTGGGATCTCAAGTTACCTCTGCAAGGTTTTTATCAGCAACGACAAAAAACATCTTAGTGGAAGTAGGAGGAAAAATCATTGATGAAATATGAGTACTTGAATGATTTTGATTGCTCTTAGTCACTTTCAATCTCATAGGCTCAATTTGATGTGACTACCTTGTATCCTAAAATAAATGCAAAGAAAGGAAAAAAGTACAAGATAAGGAAAATATAAGAAGAGATCACAATAGGTTTGCAGACACCTAGACAAAAATCTAAATGTGAGACCAAGGAGGGCCTGTCACTCTCCTCAAGACCAATGAAGGTCATTGTGTGGAATTTTAGGGGCTTAAATGAACCTAATAAAAGTTCCACGATTAAGCATTAGATCAATTCAGATGATGTTGATATTTTTTACTACAAGAAATTAAATTTTTAGATGAACAAAACAAATAAATCCTAACTAAATGTTCCAAATGGGAAGTGCTTTATACTCTTGTGGTAGGGGCATCAGAAGGACTAGTAGTCTTATGTGATCCATGCAAGGTCAATGCAAAGTTGGTTTCAGCCCAACAATTGTGGATGTTCGTCAAGATTCAATGTTATCAACACACATTTTGGATATTCAATGTTTATGGATCTACATCAACTGTGAGCAAGAAATAGGTATCAGAATCTTAGATAGTAACCCTCTTTTTGTTAAGGGAGGAATTAATTATCTTAGGAGGGTATTTTAACACTATTACATCCCTGAAAGAGAGAAATAGAGGTATCATTCCCCCACCAAATGCAATGGATGACTTTTCCAATTTCATCCTAGATAACACATTCATTGATTGTTTACCAACTAATGGTAAATTTACCTAGAAAAAAAGAAGGAAATTTTTTTGTCTTATTACAAAGAGGTTAGATAGATTTCTCCTCTCCATAATTTGGACCAACACTGATTTTAAATATTCCTCTTCCATCCTCTCATTCTTGGGTTCAAATCATTAGCCGATCTAGCTAGATATTATTTGGAATTTTGTACCAAATAAATTTAAATCATCCTTTAAATTTAAACACATGTTTCAAGGATGAATTTTTTTTTCTTTTCCTTAGACAATGGTGGGAGAATGCACCATTCATAGCAGGCTCCAAACTTTACCAATTAGCAAAAAAAACCAATTCAAAAGGGCAGATAAAACAATGGAACCATCTCCATTTCAAAAATAGTTTTGAACAAAAACATCTTCTTATTTAGTAAATTCAAGTGCTCAATGAACAAGTAATTCAAAAGTGTATGAACAATGAATCCTTCCACCATCATAACCAACTTTAGAAAGAACTCAAAGAATTTATTTCTAGAGAAGAAATATATTGGAAACAAAATTCAAGAAAAACTTGGTTAAAAGAGGGGGATAGGAATACCAAGGTTTTTCAAAACTCAAGAAAGGTCATATGCAATGCTAACACAATATTTTCTATAATTTTGAATCTAATAAACTTCTAAAATATAAACAAAAAATTCAAAATGAGTTTGTACTATTCGTTTCCAACCTCCTTACAAAACCAGCAAATCAGGACCCTGATGTGGTTGGAAAAGAGCAATAATTTTTAAATTTCATTCTAAAGATACTCAGTCTAGATGATAAAAAGCTTCTATTGGTTCCATTCACCTTGGAAGAGGTCAAAAATACAGTTTTTGCACTTTCCCCAGATAAAGCTCTCGAGCCAGATGGTTTCACTGTGCTAAATTCTATCAAAAATGTTGGAATTTTGTGAGAAGAGATATCTAGTTGGCTTTAGAAGAATCTCATAGAAATGGCACAATGTTAAAAGAGCTCAAAACCACTCATATTTCTCTTATACCCAAAGTAAAAACTCCCTCCTCATTTGCAAATTTAGACCTATCTCTATCTACAATACCATTTATAAAAATAATCTAAAGCTATTACCCTAAGGCTTTCTAAA
The DNA here is from genome assembly GCA_007258455.2 of Sequoia sempervirens. NCBI lineage: Eukaryota > Viridiplantae > Streptophyta > Pinopsida > Cupressales > Cupressaceae > Sequoia > Sequoia sempervirens. Next base: position 22,648 of record VDFB02288970.1, on the reverse strand, counting down.
CTCATTCCAGGCATAATCTCATAGGAAAAAGGTGATTTTGTTCTAGGAAAATAGACAGTTGAAGGGGCAATAATAGCTCATGAAATCTTGCACTCAATTCATCAAGAAAAAATTCTAGCTATGATCATAAAATTAGACATAATGGAGGCCTATAACAAAGTAAATTGAGATTTTTTATCAAAGGTTTTGGAAATGCTATGTTTTGTTAAAAAATGGTGCAAATGGATTCTTTCCTATCTAAAATTAGCTAAATTCTTAGTCCTCATAAATGGCTCTCCAACTAGTTTTTTCTCTGCCTCTCAAGGAGTTAGGCAAGGGGACCCTCTTCCCCCTTTCCTCTTCATCTTGATAGTGAAAGCATTAAACCAGACAATTTCAACCTTCCATGCATCAAGTAAATGGAATGGTATAAAAATTCCAAGATCAGACATCTCTTACATTCATTCCTTATGTATAGATGATACATTACTATTTGGCAATCCTCAATGTGTGAAGCCAAAAACATAAAGTATGTGTTGGAAAACTATTGTCTAATATTACGTCAAATGATTAATTTGAGGAAGACAAAAATATTTTTTTCAAAATACTAGCACTTTGGTAATTGGCCACATCCTCTCTATCTTAGAACTTAGATGGAATAAACATCCCTGCAGCTATCTAGGTATTCCTTTCTTTGTAGGGGCTCAGAAAGCCTCCTTTTGGCATAAGATCTTTACGACTATACTCCTAGAAGGGTAGATGGTTCTCACTAGCATGGAGATTTACTACTATAAGATTAGTGGTATCTACCTTTCCAAATTGCTTCTTATCAATGCTCAAAATACCAAGAGGGATTCATGAGAACATTATCAAAGCAACTAGGAAATTTTGGTGGAGAGGCAATTTGGACAACTCTAGGAAAATACCTTTAGTTTCCTAGGAAAAATATGCAAGGATAAAGTCTTTGGAGGTGTTGGCATTCAAAATCTAGAATTGAAAAATTTGGCCCTAGGTGTGAAGCTATCGTGGAAGCTCTATGCAAATCCTTCTTCAAAATGGATTCAAATGAGGAGATCCAAGTACCTAGATTTGACAGCCTTGAAAAGAATCTTCACTTTGGAAAATCCATTGGAATGCTCAAAAATGTGGAATTTCATCATCACATGTCAAGATGTACTCTCACCTTTCCTAACATGGATTGTCAACAATTGAGAAAAGGTTATTTTTGGGAAGATTCATGGAATGTTAACCCTATTTTAACCACATTTGATGGTCTACAAGAGGCTCAAGCTTTTCTAAAATAAATTTAGGGTTCAAAGCTCAAGTATTATATAAGGGACAATGCAAATTTCAAGTCTAATGTTACATGGGAAAATTTTCATAATCTCCCATTCCCCCAACATCAAAAACATAAGTTGTAATCAATATTGGACACAAGAACTATTTTACTTTTATATTCCAAGGATAAAATTATTTGGGCTCCATGAAAAACAAGAAAATATAATGTCAAATAGGGCTACAAATCTATGATCTTTGAGGGCATAATTCAACTAGGTAAGTGGCCATATAAGCTTTGTTGGCACACCTCAATTCTCCCTAAAGCAGGCACTTTTTCTTTGTTATCTCTTCATAACCAAGTTCTAACCAATTGTAGGCTTTCCAAGCTAATCCTAGCTCAACCATTTAACTATATTCTATGTGGCGTCCACTAGGAATCATTGGACCATCTTTTGTTCCACTATAATTTTTCTCAAACATGTTGGAATTGGATCCAAAACAAACTTTTTTGGCTTCCTCCCTACCAACCACCATTTTGGAGATATTTCAAAGTTGGTCATTACTCTATAAAGGTTCTCTCCTTGAAGCACTATGGGTGGTGATCCCAACCTTACTAGTGTGGAATATATGGCTTGAATGAAGATGTCATTTTGTTTGGAACTCAAATTGGGTGTACTAAGGCTTTATCTTGACTTGACTTCACTACGATTGTTGCATTGTTATCCTCCAAGGGAGATGCCAAAAGGAAAGTATATTGAGCATGGCACACAATAATGCCACATGTCATATGGGTTCAAGCTCAAGAACATTTTGAGCTTGAATATTGTAGAAAGGTCCATGATTGGTGGTTTAAATGCTTACGTGTTATTGCCACATGTATTGTTGTCATGTGACCCCAAGAGCGATTTCAAAAAAATATTTTCACTTGACTTCACCATGATTGTTGATGAGCCCAAAATATGCTCATAATTTGGGTATCATGGTGTACTTTTAATACTCTTACTGTTGTTGTTCATGGTTGTTTAACTCTTTAAGAAACCTTTTATTGGGGGATATCCTGTAGCAATACACTTTTATATTCCTGCAGCCTATCATGTTGATATGTCTATATTTATTACCCTGTTTGACGTCCCAAATGACTGGTATAATGCATGTAGTTTTTGAATGATGAAATAGATTTAAATATGTGATTAATGAATGAATATCATGTATTTTCCATGCATCTTTTCTTTCGCATCTGTTACCTTGTGTTTCGCAGGTTGTTGAAGAAAGTATGAACGAGTCAAGTGCAGCTGATCTCGGCCTTGCAGTAAAGTCCATTTCCTGCATGACTTCGAGGAAGTTCTGGTGAAGACTCTTTGACCGAAATTGTTGGGAAGGAATTTAAATGTCAATGAATCTGGAAAGAGTGGAGTGCTAGATTTTCTCTGGATCGGGTTGAACGGATAAACTCATTTATGAAGTCTGTTCCTCGATTTCAGGATACATTTTACATCCACATCTTTCTCTATTAGGGTTAGTTAGTTAGTTGTTTTCCTGATTTAAATAAGTGTTCCTCCTGCGTGGGTGAACAAGAAGAAGAATAGGAAAAAAAGAAGGTAGATAGAGAAGCAAATTATGTAAGAGTTAGAGTCATAATAAGAATTAGAGTTTTTGTTAGTTTTCTGAAGCAGAACAATCAATGTAAATGATTTCAAGTTATGAATTGAAGTTGATGGAGTTCTCAGTACAATCTTTTGTGTAAATTAGTTGATGATTGCTAAGGGGGCCCACTTAGTAAGTATCTGTAGATGAGTAGTTGTTTATCCTTTGATTAATTTGAAGTTAGATTTCATTTTAGTACAAGTTTAGTCTTATACTGTTCCTGCAGCATCGAGAATCCATCCCTATGTTTGTTCCTGCAGCATAAGGCTAGTTTATAGTTTGTTTCTCAGTCGTAGTTGTTATGATTTCTAATTTGGTTAAATTATGGTTGAGTTAAGAGAAATTTGCATTACCTTCCTGTAGCGTAGGTATAATTTATTTCCAAATATTTATTTTCGATAGGTTGTGACTGAAACTGGTTCTTAGTGCACATACAGTGCTGCTCCATTTAAAGTATACGTTCCCTAGTTTGACAAGTAAATGAACGACAATGAAAAGATATTAGTCACCTGCTGGAATGTCTAATTCCCAGGATAGGTTTTGCTGTGATTTTCATATCCTTTTGTGGGCGCGACCATTTTTGGCGCTGTTGCCGAGGATGGTGTCAAGCTAAGAACCTGCTATAGACATTGTTAGTAGTAGTTTAGTCAGTTATTCAAGTATTTTCAAATTATTTTAAAATACTATCCATTTTGTTGCATGCATAGAAGAAGAGATGTTCAGGGAAGATTTCTCCCTAACCTTCCATTCATTGCTAAGAAAACTGAACCAATTTATAGCCTATTTGAGGAAGAAGGAGACTTAGATATTGACTCATTTGCTGAAGATTTGTGTGCTAAATTTCTATTCGGCCCAGTTGACAAAGAACCTGAAGAAAATCCATTTTCTCTTATACTCCATCAAGTGAACATGGCACGTAATCCACCTAATCAACCTCCTACTTTTGAATTCCCCATTGTTGCTCAACAAGACAATGACAACCTTAAGAATATTCCTTCTTCATTACTTCCCAAGTTCTATGGCTTAGTTACAGAAGACCTAGAGACCTTCTTATTTGAGTTTGATATCCTTTGTCACAGTTATGATTACACTTCAGATGCTCACAAACTGAAGTTGTTTCCTGCTACCTTGAAGGAGGGAGCTCTCAGATGGTTCATGAGTTTGGGAAGGGGTGTTGTTGATAGTTGGGCAGCCATGTAAACAAAATTTCTTGAGAAATACAAGGAATATTGTAAGAGTGGTAGTAAGGGTGATGATATATTTAGAATTCAACAGAAGGAGGATGAAATCCTGGAGGATTATATCTCAAGATTCTTGTTTTCTCTGAAAAAGAATTCAGACCATACTCTTAATGAAGAATCTTAGAAATTACTTTTTCTAAGGGGAATCAATGATACCTGTATAGATGCCCTAGACTTTATGGGAGGAGGAGATATCACCCAAGCATCTTGGGATGATATCAAGAAGATATGTCTCAATTACTCCTGAGCAAATGTGAAGAAGGGTAGAGATCATCAAGCTACAGTGGGAAAGTCTTCTTCTAATGGAGTCTCATGGATGGAGATCACAAATTTGTTGTCTGATTTCAAGCAGGACATCATAAACAATATGGCTACATAGTTGGATACCATGCAAGCTCGTAAGAAACATGAAGAGGCTGAGGAAATCCTTGCTGAGTTCTGTCCACATTGTAGACAAAAGAAACGTGACTGCAGATGCAAGATGGTGGCCAACATGGAGGCTAAACAGTTACCTACTGATTTTAAGATGGTAGAAGGTGATGATGACCAAGTCTTCTTTGTTGCACAAAGGAGACCGTGGACTCAAAGACAAGGTATGCCTCAAGATCCTTTGACTTTTGGTAATCCTTACTCTAATTACAATAATCAATGGCAACCCACATATGGCCCATCTCCACCTTGGAATACTCCTCAACCATACTGGCCTAACTATCAGAGCCCTCAATGGAAACCCCCTCAAGGAGGTTGGCAGCAGCCACAAGGACAATGTACTCCACCTCTAGGTAACTGGCAGTAGAACCCTCAATGGAGAGGTTATCAGCAATGGCAGAACCAACCCCCTAGATTCCTGTAGCTTCAGTAGCCACAACCTTCGGCCCTTATGCCCCCTCCTACAGCGCCTGCAGCAAATACTGGCCCTCCAAAACAAATGCCTATGCTGCTCAACCATTTCCAAATCCTAATAATAAGTAGCAACAACAACCTATGTATTCTGTAGATACTGTCTCTAAGGAACCTATCCTGCAGCCTCAGGCTACACCACCTTTTCCTCAGAGATTGCAAATTACTACACCCAAGACCATAGAAGAGCCTACCTTTGATATTTTGGATCAGCTAAAGAATGTACAAATTCAAATTCCTCTTTTTCAAGCTATTAAAGATGTTCCAATTTATGGAAAAGACATTAAGGAGGCTTGTTTAAAGAAACCAGGAAGAAAGAAAAAGGATCCCCAAACTATCCATGTTCTAGGACAGTTGACTGATATTATGTTGCGGAAGGTTGTTATTCCAAAATATACTGACCCTGAAAGTCCTGTAGTAAAAATAAATATCAATGGTCAAATAGTAAGGAATGTTTTGATTGACCTTGGTGTAGCCATTAATGTAATGACCAAGCACACTATAGAGTGTTTGAATATTCCAAACATTCGGTCTACACTGACTGTCATGTAGCTTGCTGATAGTTCCACAGTCACACCTGATGGAGTAATAGAAGATGTTATTGTCACCCTTGAGTCTTGGGAATACCGTACTGATTTCACCATATTTTCCACTAAGGAAACCTTAGGAGGATATCCTATCATCCTAGGCAGACCCTGGTTAGCTACAGCTGATGCCCTTATAGTATGTCATTCAGGAGACATGATAATTTCTAATGGTCAGTCAAGAAAGAAATTAGCTTTACACCCACCTGCACAGCCTCTGCCAGACTTGTCTCAACCAATCTGACCAAATTTAGGAGAGGAAACTAAAGAATTCAATTCATTAGCTTAGTTAATGATGTTGCAAACTGATCCATTTTCCTAGCTTCAGAGTGAGGATAACCTGCTTCTCCACATTTTTCAGTTTAGCTCTAGTTTGAAGAGCCCATTTGTTTCAAACAACCACTCTCAGTAATGTTTCCTGCAGCAACTGAATCCTGAGAGCCATCATAATTTTCTATTATGTGATATACAGACACCACCTTTATCAAAAACCTCAATAAATGATTTCACCAAACAAATAGAAGTATTTCCAGGCCGCTGTCTACATATTAATAATAAGTTGCCTCTGTCTCAATAAACTGCCCTAGCCATAATGCTGCAAGTCCAACATAGAGATTTTGCATGGGACTATGGGGATATGAAGGGAATCGATCCTCAGCTCTATACTCATAGGATCTACATCAAGGAGGATTGTTCACCTATTAGGCAGCCTCAAAGAAGAATCAACCCAACACTTAGGGAAATAGTTAAGCAAGAGCTTCAAAAATTGCTTGATGCTGGTTTTATTTATCCTATTTCAGATAGTCAATGGGTATCTCCACTGGTAATTGTTCATAAGAAGGGTGGAAAATGGAGAGTTTCTGTATATTATAGGGAGTTGAATACAGCCACTAAAAAGGATCACTTTCCACTGCCATTTGTTGATCAAGTGCTAGATTCATTGTCTGGTAAGAAGTATTTCTCCTTTTTGGATGGATATAGTGGGTATAATCAAATCAGAATTGCCCCAAAGGATCAAGACAAAACAAATTTTACTAGCCCATGGGGTACTTTTGCTTATTCTGTCTTACCTTTTGGCTTGTGTAATGCACCTACAACATTTCAAAGGGCAGTGATCAGTATTTTTGCTGATATTTCTCATGATTGGATGGAGATCTATATGGATGACTTCACCACTTATGGAGCCACCTATGAAGAAGCATTAGCAAACTTGGAAAAAGTCTTGGAAAGATGTAAGGAGCAAAATCTGTCTTTGAATAGTGAGAAGTGTTTCATGATGATGCAAGAAGGAATTGTTTTAGGCCATCATATTTCTCAGGCAGGAATTCAGGTAGACCCTGCCAAAGTAGAAGTCATTTTGAATTTGCAAACACCTACAAAACAAAAGGATGTTAGAAGCTTCCTAGGCCATGCTAGATATTATAGAAGATTTATTAAAGATTTCAAAAAAATAGCCAGCCCATTATATGCCTTGTTGACTAAGGATTCTGAATTTAGTTGGAATGAGGCCTGTGACAAATCTTTCCTGCAGCTTAAGAATTTACTTACTCAGACACCTGTTCTTCAAGGACCAAAGTGGAGCCTGCCTTTTCATATACATACAGATGCTTCTAACTATGCCATAGGGGCAGTGTTAGGACAGAAAGTAAATTCCATAGAGCATGCCATATATTTCATTAGCAAAAACCTTCAAGGCCCTGAATTAAACTACACTGTCATAGAGAAATAATTGCTAGCAGTTGTGTATGCCCTGAACAAGTTCCAACACTATGTCACTAGTTATCAAATATTTGTCCACACAGATCATGCAACAATAAAATACCTTATGAATAAGCCTAACATATCTGGCAGATTAACATGATGGCTCCTATTGTTGCAGGAATTTGATATTACAATCATTGATAAACCAGGACGGGCTAATGTGGTGGCTGATTTCTTGTCAAGAATTCAAACAACTACACCTGCCACCCCAAAGGTATTTGATGATAGGTTTCCTGATGAACATTTGTTTCTCATTGCTGCTCGAAACCCATTGTATGCAAATATTGCAAATTACTTAGCAGCCAACAAGATTCTAGGCCATTTATCACCAAAAGAAAGACAAGTGTTGGTGGAGAAAAGTTTTAAATTTTCATGGATTACAGACTGCTTATTTTATATAGGGCCTGATCAAGTCATGAGAAGATGTGTAAGGGAAGATGAAACCTATCACATACTGCATGCTTGTCATGATGAGCCATGCGGTAGACACTTTGCAGCCAAAAGAACATCCATGAAGGTGTTGGCTACTGGATACTATTGGCCCACACTACACAAAGATGCTGCAGCTTACACCAGGAAATGTGACAGATGCCAACGCATGGGAAGACCAACCAGGTCCGATGAAATGCCCCTATATCCTCAAGTGATATTCAACCCCTTTGATAAGTGGGGCATGGATTTTGTTGGACCCATTGATCCTCCATCCAATGGGAAATCATATATTTTAGTCTATACTGATTATGTGACCAAATAGGTAGAGTGAAAGCAATGGCCCATGCCTGTGACAATAAGGTTGTTGAATTCCTGTATGAGTAGATATTTACTCAGTTTGGAGTCCCAAGGGAGCTTGTCACTGATCAGGGAGCTCAGTTCACATCTAATTTAATCAATGCACTAATGAATGATTACAAGATCAGGCATTGCAAGTCTAGCCCATATCACCCTCAGGCTAATGGTCAGGCAGAAGTTACTAACAGAGAAATTGAGGTGATACTTACAAAGACAGTTCAGTTACACAAGAAATATTGGAGCAGTCGACTTCCTGAAGCAGTCTAGGCCTATAAGACAATGTGGAAGACAACCACAGGGTTGACTCCTTTTGAATTACTCTATGGAAAAACTGCCATGTTACCAATAGAGTTCGAGCATAAGACCTTAAAGACTGCTCTAGAGCTTAATATTGACATTTCAGAAGCCCAAAAGGAATGCCTCCTATAGCTGAACATATTGGATGAACTCAGAAAAGTGGCCCTCCAACATACAGAAATTGTATAGCAACAAAGGAAGAAATGGCATGACCGCCATATCTGAACTAAGCAATTCTCTGTTGGTAATTGGGCGTTGCTTTATGACTCCAGGTATAAATAAAATCAAGGTAAACTCACTACCTGATGGCTTGGCCCATATGAAATTGAGAATGTATTTGATAATGGTTCAGTTCAATTAGTCATAATTGATCATGTTCGATTCAATCTACTAGTTAATGGACACCATCTTTGGTTATATCGTAAGTCAGTCTCAAAAGAAGAATTCATGTAGCAGTTCATTTAGGATCCTGCCACTACTCTTCCTACAGCCAAAGGCTTTAGCCTTTCTCCTGCAGCTTCACCGTAATTTTGTAATGCATGCTCATAATAAAGGTTTCCTTTTTAAGGAAACCCTTTTTCTTCGTTCCCACTAGTCACCACATTTCACTTCCTTCTCTTACATCCCATCCATCCATTCCATCCAATCATCTAATCCGTCCACATCACCCATCCACCTCATTCATCCACACCACCCTTAATTATGATTTCATTCCCAACTGTCATCTCATGTCGAAGTCGACATCTTTCTCAGCTTGTATGGGCATTTATTGAAAGGTACGTGATATCTTTTATTGTGACATCATTGATTTATTTCATTTTATTCATTCACTACTATGTCTATATCAGTCATTATTACCCGATCTCCACCTATTATTTAGTACATGTGTGGACACATGTCATATTTTAAGTAGGGGGAGGGATAATCCATTTTTAAAACCTTTCCTTACGATGTTGTCACAACTACTTAGATATTTTTCTTTATTATTTTCTGGTACTTTCCAAATATGACTACATGTTTCCATTGTAAATCACAATTAAAACTGCTTGTTTAAGTAGTTGTAACAATTATTACATGCGAATATCTTTTGAGTTCATTTTTGAAAAAGAAGGGAAAAGTGATAGCAAGACAGAAAGAACCAGAACAAAAAGGGAAATTTTTGGATTTTCAGAAAAGAGTTGAGTTCAGCTAAGGAAAAATTGTGAATATGGGTGGTCAACTGGTAAGACATGAGCCTGTAGCTCATGAGTTATTAATACAAAATCCTCAAACAGTCCAAGAATTCAGCCTCTGTGGTTGGTTGAATTACTTTTTAAGGTTAGATACTTTCAATGAGGAAGCTGCAGGCAAATTTTTAAGAACCCTTTCTGAAGGAAAGGCTTCAGTATGGGGTCTAACAGTAGCTGTAACTGAGGAAATAATTGCATAGGTAACCGAGCTTCCAACTATAGGAGAGAATTTTTCTTCAGATGTTGTCTCTGCAAGGGCAGAATTTACAATACCCACTGATGGACCCTTGGAAGTCTCTAAGCAAGGATGCAAGCGAGTGTCATTGCCTCCTCCATATTCAGAACATGCTGCTTTTATAATCATGTATTTAACATGTGAAGGCCATTTTTCTTACCTAAATTCTTACCATTTTAAATTGTTGAGTCATATGAGGCATGGGTTAGCTATTAATGTCCCAAACTTTTTGTTAAAATTTCTGGAGTAATGTGCCCATGAAACCCAAAAGGGGAAGGATAACTCTATTGCCCACCATGTCCTTATAAAATTTTTGATTGAACGCTCTTTGAGAGATGTGTCACCTCTTTCGTGGCAAGAATTTGTTGCCCAAAAGAGCCTGCAACTTCCAGAACCCCCTAGGGCACTTGCCCCATGGTCTCAGAAAAAGAAAGAGAAAATAGCATCTACCAATAGGAGAATAGGGCAAGGGTCATCTGCACCTGCAACACCTGGTCCTACAACCTTCACACCAAAGTCCTCTGCCCAGGTGCAAACTAGGTCTGCCAATAGGAGAGAAAAAGGAAAAACAAAGGTAGGAGAGTCATCTGGGGCGAAACAAACCCCAGAATCTGACCCTCATCCTCAAAAAAGGCAATGCTCTACTCCTGCAGCATCTTCCCCTGTAGCAATTTCTCCTATAGCAACGCCTGTTGCCACCACCAGTTCACCATCATCTTCTGATAAGGCAGAACCCTCTAGGCAATTAAGAAAGAGGAAAGCTACGAGAGCACCTCCGGTAGCTGCAACATTACCAATAAGAGTTTCAATAAGAAAACAATGTAAATTCTCCCCTGCTTCACCTCAACCTGAGGTTATTATAATTTCAGAGGAATTTGTAGAGTCTGAACATAATGTTTCTCAGAATGTGTCTGAGAGTGCTGCATAGAGTCCATTTGTTATTCCCGAAGAAGAACAAATTGAGACAAGGGAAGTTGAGCATAATGAAAGGGGGGTACCAAGTCTCGATGAATTGGCTGTTGTGGCTATGCAAATTTCAGAGGAAGCACAGTATTCTCCACTACAACAATAGGAATTCATCTTGCAACAAGGGGAAGAACAGCCTGAACAATTGGAAGTGGCCAATGAAGCTTCATTACCCCCTGCAACTTGTCAAGCTATTGTTGTCTACAAAAAGACATTTTTGATTGAATTTTTGGAATATCTCAAAACCACATGGAGACCGGTTACATTGTAAATCCTGACTTTCTGCCACCTAGCCAAGATTGAAATGCAACAAAGTCTTTGGGAGGAAGAAAAGAAGAAATTGAAAAGGGAAATTGAAAGGCAGAAACAAAAAATTCAGGAGTTAAAGGAGAAAATGGATAAAATGATGAAGGTAACTGGTCATATCATGGAATGTAGACCACCACCTAGAGTTTATGCTTTGTGCCTCAAGGAACAATTTTTGTGGTTCCAGTTAATGAGAATTTCTAGGAATCTAGATCCTGTTATTCACACTGCTAAAGAATTCTATGATGCATACCAGGTAGCTCCTAATTGGCTAAGGAATTCTTTGTGCAAATTTTATTTACATGGCTTTATAATTCCCTCTAAAACAGAGTTGAATCCCCTTCTATACATTGGCGACATTCATTTAAGATCACTCATGTCTTGGGCGGAAAACGAAGCAAATTATGGCGGGCAATTGGAAGCATATGAAGAAGCCAAAAGGGATGAGCCTATTCCATTGTGCCCTGAGAGTTCAGACCCCTATACACTGTTAAAAACTTGGTTTACTATGGCATATGGCCTCAATAATCATACAATCAGGATGAAAATATTCGATCTCAGAAAATAGGTGTATGATGAGTTTCAAGAACAGACATACTCATTTTGGAAGTTGTCATACTCCAGGATTGAGAAGAGATGGGAGAGATTGACTGTTGGGTTAAGAAGGTTTGAGCCTCACAGTCCCCTAAATTTTACAGCCACTCTCAGATGATTAAACAAATACATTCAGTTGGGTCTTCAAGAGAGGTTTGAGTTGTGGTTGCCCTTGACATTCCCACCTCCTGTGCTGATGTGGCCCCTTTATCCCTATCGAGCTACAAATATTAATGAAGATACAAAAGCTCATAGGTATGAACAGTGGTAGAATTTCAGAGGTTTTTATTACAAATTTGGAACTTCATTTCAGAGTCATGCCTCAACCACTGATTTCAGAGAAACCACTAGGAAGTTTAATGCTGGAGGACTAGCATTAGGTTAAGTAGGGGGCAGATGATGAGCCCAAAATATGCTCATAATTTGGGTATCATGGTGTACTTTTAATACCCCTACTTTTGTTGTTCATGGTTGTTTAACTCTTTAAGAAACCTTTTATTGGGGGATATCCTGTAGCAATACACTTTTATATTCCTGCAACCTATCATGTTGATATGTCTATATTTATTACCCTGTTTGACATCCCAAATGACTGGTATAATGCATGTAGTTTTTGAATGATGAAATAGATTTAAATATGTGATCAATGAATGAATATTATGTATTTTCCATGCGTCTTTTCTTTTGCATCTGTTACCTTGTGTTTCACAGGTTATTGAAGAAAGTATGAATGAGTCAAGCGCAGCTGATCTCGGCCTTGCAGTAAAGTCCATTTCCTGCACAACTTCGAGGAAGTTCTGGCGAAGACTATTTGAACGAAATTTTTGGGAAGGAATTTAAATGTTAATTAATCTAGAAAGAGTGGAGTGCTAGATTCTCTCTGGATTGGGTTGAACGGATAAACTCATTTATGAAGTTTGTTCCTCGATTTCGGGATACATTTTACATCCACGTCTTTCTCTGTTAGGGTTAGTTAGTTAGTTGTTTTCCTGATTTAAATAATTGTTCCTCCTGTGCGAGTGAACAAGAAAAATAGAAGGTAGATAGAGAAGCAGATTATGTAAGAGTTAGAGTCATAATAAGAATCAGAGTTTTTGTTAGTTTTCTGAAGCAGAACAATCAATATAAATGATTTCAAGTTATGAATAGAAGTTGATGGAGTTCTCAATACGATCTTTTGTGTAAATTAGTTGATGCTTGCTAAGGGGGCCCACTTAGTAAGTATCTATAGATGAGTAGTTGTTTATCCTTTGATTAATTCAAAGTTAGATTTCATTTTAGTACAAGTTCAGTCTTATACTATTCCTACAGCATTGAAAATCCATCCCTGTGTTTGTTCCTGCAGCATAAGGCCAGTTTATAGTTTGTTTCTCAGTCGTAGTTATGATTTCTACTTTGGTTAAATTATGGTTGAGTTAAGAGAACTTTGCATTACCTTCCTGTAGCGTAGGTAGAATTTATTTCCAAATATTTATTTTCAATAGGTTGTGACTGAAACTGGTGCTTAGTGCACATACAGTGCTGCTACATTTAAAGTATACGTTCCCTGGTTTGATAAGTAAATGAATGACCATGAAAAGATATTAGTCGCCTGCTGGAATGTCCAATTCCAAGGATAGGTATTGCAATGATTTTCATATCCTTTTGTAGGCACGACCAATTGTTACACTATGTTCCCTTAAGGGAGGTTCTAAAAGGAAAAAATATTGAGTCTAACACCCAACAATGCCATGTGTCATTTGAGTGCAAACTTAGAAGAATTTTGAGCTTTTAGTTTGTGCAAAGGTGTGTTATTGGTTGTTGTAATACTCATGGGTCCACATGAGTGAATTCGAAAGCTTCTAATAGGAATGTATTGTCTGCTAGCACCATATGTCACTTTGGCACAAACTCAAGAAGGTTCATGGCCAAGGAAAGATAAATAATGTGTCATTGGCTCATTGTCACCTCTAGAGGGATCATGTAAGTTTGTGATCGCTATCACACCTACTCATGAAATCTATTTTGAAAATGTCACTATAAACACTAAGGGAATACTATTTTGACATTTTCTCAACCAAAGGTGGTAGTTTTCCCTTCATACCCCATAATAAATTATGACAAATCTCCCAAAAGATACAAAGATAACATCCTTCAACAAAAAGGGGCGGCCCTTTGGTGAAATGGTGGGGCTTCTTGCCTGTAGAGCCAACAACCAAGGTTCAAACCTCGCGGGGTCACTCTCTACCGCGTCAAAAATGGAGTTTGTTATTTACCCTCCTATTAAGGGGAGGCTCCTTGGTGAACTGGTGGGGCTTCTTGCCTGTAGTGCCAACAACCAAGGCCCAAACCTTAATATTAAATTTTGCCGATAAGGGTGTGGTTCGGTGGTCAAGTCGCTTGGTTGTAGTGACGGCCACCAGGGTTCAAACCTTCGCTGGGTCAAAGTGCTCGCAGGCATTATGCCTTCGCTGGGCCTTTGTGCTCGCGGGTTTGGTTGTTTCTTGTGGTTTGTTGTATCCGGTTCATAGCTCCGGTCAAAAAAATCATTTACCCCTAATATTATGGGTGCATTGCACCTTTTTAAAAAAAAAAAACATCCTTCAACAAAAAATAGAAACTCCCAAATACTTTAAATGAAGTGAAACCAATATCAAACTTAAATTGATTAAAAGCACCATCAAACAAAAAAATATGAGAGAAATTCCTCAACCACTACAAAGGTGATGAAAATATCTTTCCATTGATATTTGGTTTGCAAAAATTGGCCTTCGTTTGCAAAAGATAGGCAAAAAATAATAAACTCTTATAGAGGCACTTCTGGAATCTTCTGGAGCTCTCAGTCACACAATATGACCACAGAATGCATAGGGGCTAAAAAATGAGCCTCTTGGGCCAAGTGAACTCCAAATTTTCAAGTTCAAGCAGAAAGGGAGCAAGTCATACCAAACACCAAGCAATCTCCACAGCAACATCAATCACCATACAAAAAATAGCATCTTCATATTCTATGAGACTTGCTCACACTAATTACAAGGGGTAGGAGGCTATTTAAAGGGATAAAACCAACCACACATAGCCAGTGTGGGATTAATGTTCCAAAAATAGTGAATTATTCTTAGGCCCAATAAAGAATAGTCACAAGAAAATTGGAAACCCTAATATGAAATTTTAGGGAAACTTTATAAAATATAAAGTTTCAAGAGGTTTCACTAATAAATCAAAACACATTGGAGAGATTTTTGTTGCACCCTCAATTATATTATTGGCCTAGAAAATGGGATTCGGCTACAAAGACTCTTCAATCAAAAAATCCTTTGCAGGAGAATGCTAAACCCCTTGAGCAGAAAAAATGAGACTTCTTGGCCACAAACTCCACACACTCCTCAAGAGAGATGAATCACACCCAAATTAAAGAACATGCCCAATAGGTGAAAGGAAGATCACATAGATAGATAGCGAATAAACACAATTCTCTAGTTCCTATCCAAGAGCTCCAAACAACATAGATATACCCAATATGCAGAGGATTAATGGAATCCACTCCTTTTGTTAGCATGATAGAGCAACAAATTCTCAGGAAATACCAATTTCACAGACACCTTTAGAAATGAGAGAAGACAATGCTCTTTCACTAAAGAGAAATGTATGTTGAATATGAGATGATTAATGTACATAATGTTATAGGCTTATAAAGCCATGCCAAAATGCAAAATAGATGTACAACCACCCAATACGAGAATACAAGAATAAAAACCTAATCACCCTATTAAATGAAAACTATGTTCCTAAGTTAAAACTTAAGTAAATATGCATTTACTCTAATAGTTATTCTACTAATGAATTTAAGGCTTTGAGTAATTGAATTCAACATCTTAAGGAGTACAGTGCTCTTCTTTGTGTTGAATCACCTTGTTCCTCTAATTGATATTGATTTTTCACTCCCATCAATCATCTTAGCTCATCCTTGTCCTGCACTCAATGGAGGCAAGGGGTAGGATCCTCGTATGACACTTATTGTTGTCTCTTTTATCTAATTGACCACCTTCCATGTACATATATAAGAGAAAGCTTGGGATGTGGGTAACATGCCTTAAGTAGGCTCACATGTGACATACTTATTCATGATGTAGTTTCATTCGGGAACATATGACTTGGCATAGGGCTTTCCGAACAACCTCTCATGTCTTCTACTTTAAAGCAATTTCTCACAACAATGGTTTTCACAATCACTTTAAAGTGGGGGCACACATTGACCCTCATTTTTCATTGTTTGGTTTTCTTTATTCTTGTGATGTTTCCTTTTCTTGGTGGTGTCATTGGGTTTGATTTCCTCTGAGAGCATGATATTTCTTTGAATTATCCTCTCTTGGATACATTAGGCACAATGTTCCCTAAGAATATACCTTACATGAACTAAGAAAAATCCCTTTGAATGTACCTTACACTACTTTGACATTTACAATACCTATTATATGGCCACCTTGTATAACAAACTTTGTATTCCTTTGGAGCCATCCCATTTATTCATGGGCTTCAAGCATATGAATCTTTTCTTGCCTCATGAATCCTACTATCATGTTGTGTGGCACAGGTTATCAAAGTTATCAGGAGTTATAGCTTTGGTATGGTTAGCGTATGGGAATCCAAACTTAGGCATCACTTTCCCATAGCCACTTGCTTGTGGGTGTGAGCGTATACCGGCCACGTGCGTATGTTTCTCACCTCTCTGGGGGATCACCTAGTGGATGGCCTAAGGTTCCACTGGCCCTTGTGAGTGTGGATTTGGTTTGTACAATGGACATCATGTTCCACTTGTATCTTGATGGAGCATGTGGAGCAGTTTGATCCATTGATGGTATATGTGGCTATGAGGGTTTGTTCCCTTGTTATGAATGTTTGATTTTACTTGTTTACCCATTATACAATGTATACAATAAGTGGGAGAATGTTAGGAAAAAGGTTTTTTTTCCACCTTTCATTATGTTATTAATGTAATATTTTATTTATTAGGTGGTACACAGCTAGAGAATCTAGGTATGCGTGCATCACATGGATCTAGCATTCTTGGGGCCACTTTATGTGTTGTATGTAATACCACTTGGTAGTTTTGTATAAGTTTGTTTCTATAAAAGAAAAAACATGGGTAGTTTTCTAAGGTTGGCTAGTTGGTAGGTTAGCTCTTGTTAGCATTTGTGAGGTTTGAAGCCTAGCATGAGATGTATGGTTACATGTTTATTTACATGGAGTGCTTGTAGAGGGATTGATGTTTCAAAGGTGTTCATGGGGGAATCTAAAGATGTATTGTAATATTTATTGATGAATAATACATGAGTGATGGATGCTTTTGGAGGTTGGGTTTTTCCCTCTTGAGGGTTTTCATAGGGTGTATCTTGTTTCATCTTTGATAGTATATTATCTATTCTTTTGCATATGGATTTTGAATACTTGTTTGCATGGATTTATTTATTTGAGTTATGTGGAAATTATATTGGGTTGTTTCCTTTTAGAGGGGCATGATGATTAAAATAATTAGGATGGACAAGATTGTCTTGATTTGAACATATAGTGGAGATTGAAATTTATCATATATGTGTGATAAAAACCATGGTGATGTTTGATTGTGAGATGTTATTACTCTCACACATAGAAATCACATGTGGATAAATGATTTGATAGGAAAGAGTTCTCACACATGCAAGATGGAGGGTGTACATCTTTTTAGGGAAAATTATTGGTTTAAATAGGTAAATCACCTATCTAGGTCATGTTTACATGTGTTAATTCCACTTAGGTCCTAGGAGGGAATATTTCTAGTTAGTGTTAGTTGTCACTAGATCCTATTTTATCTTTTGACATTTAATAGCTTATGTCCTAATCCATTTAATATTTTTTGAGGTAGTTGTCTCATTACATAGGATTGAGACACATGCCAAGACCTTGTCTAATCCTATCTCACAACTTGGCTTTATAACCAAGGCATCATATGTACATTGTCATATTCAATATGGAAATATTGCATCCATAATCATAGCATGTTATTTCTATCATTTCTCTCTTGTGGAAATTATGTTTGTATTGTAGGTAATCATGGGGTGTTGATGAGTTCACCATAAAATCTTACATGGTATCAAAGTTTCAATTTTGTAGAATTCTTCCCATATTTGAGGGATCAATCTTGGCATGAAAATTTTGTTGGGTGTGAGTAGAGGTTTCAAGGAACTCACTATTGAATCCAAGGCATCAAATAATGTTAGGTTTTCCTTTTATTTCATTAAATTTTGTCATATATTATATGATTAATAAGGGTTTTAAGTTGGTAAAGGGTTAAAAGATCTAGGTGGTAGCTGAATTTTTTGGAGCACTTTGGGCCAAAATTGCCCCTATCATTGCACTTGGAAGGCTCAAAAACCCCAGGATTGATTTTCAATTCAATAAAATTAGATAATTTTCATCGATCTTGAGGAAAAAATCACCCCACTTTGCCATATGTGTGACCATACGACTATAATAATTGTAAGTTGTATTGTCAGAGTAAAAGAATCATGTGGTTGGCCGAAAATTTTGTAGGTTTACAAATTTTTTAAGGTTTTTTTAAAGTTTTTTCTTGAGTTTTAATATAAAAATATTTTTTTTACCTTTATGGTACAATTCATAGACTTTTTAGTTTGTAGCAATACCACAAAGGTACCTTCCACAAGCCTAAAGGATGTTGCATGGCGTGGGATGGAGGCCCTACAACCACAAGGTCCCAACCATTCACGATCAATCTATTCAATCAACATTAAGAAAATTGATGATCAATCAAAAAGAAAACTAGAAGCAACCATAGAATATTCTAGGTTTAAAAAAATATTCCATATTCCATCGAATATTCTATTGTATTTAATTCAATATTTTGATACTGAGATTCTAATAGAATATTTTGGACTAGTGTTCGATTATTCTATCAAGTGGGAGAATACTCTATTTTGATGACTAAGAAACCATCAAATTTATGCTTGTCATTTGCTGATGTCAACACTACATCAATAATGATGCTAGTGTCCATCAAAGTTTCTTCAGGCTCTCCATTGAAGGTTTTGATTTTGCAATCAAACTTTGGAGGCTCATAACTTTTTCATATAGACTCCTTTCTTCGAGATTTTTGTATTTGGGGTAGGATTTCACACTCTTCATAGTGGTGTAATTGGTTTTTGATCTTTGTGCCTAGTGAATCCATAAATTATAGATTCTAACAGGTATCACTAAGTCATTCTCATTTTGGGAACTTTTGGGGCTCCGTTCTTGCTCCTACAATAACATTTTTGGGTGAATTTTTTTGAAAGTGCATAAATTTTTGTGTACTTTATAGTGTTGTGATGAGATTCATCCCATTTTGTGTAAAAATTTTACTTTGAGCTTGTGGCCACATTTGACATCTGTATGCACTAAGATCAAGTCCACTTTGTTGTTGTTGGTAAGTGGCACCTATAATCACAAGTTAAGAATAAAAATTCCAACCTCATATATTTCTTGAAGGGTTTCTTGGTTGAGTAATTTGGTGAGGTAATATTGTGTTTTTGTTAGTTTTAATCATGTCTTCTAATGCATGGAAAGTAAAATGTGATTATCGTGGGAAGAAAAAGTATACAATAAATAAATATTTGCAAAAATAAGTTGATGATTTGAAACTTATTTATAAAATTTATCAGTTGCAACAACTTTGTATTGCTAATGACATTAGTTTTCCTAATTTCCCTTAACTGGCATCAATTGAATCATCTAGTGTTCTTAATTCATGATATGTTGACACAATGTGGGATGATAAGTGTAGTTGAATGGCACACACTAACATCTCATCTCCTTCATCTACTATTGTACCTAAGGATGCTTGTGATTCCATAGTTAAGGCTCCTTGTGATTCAGTATAACTAGACATGCATCATCGTCCAAAGATGACTACTTGGAATGAGTATATGACATACATTGTTGGTTTGTCTTGTGAGTCCCACATTTCAGATTTGGGAAACACCATTGATTACATTCATTTTCTCTTTGGTGAAGATGATTCTTCTTGAATTGTTGTGAGGGAACACTCTAACCCTCTTATTCATTCTCTACATGATCATCCTTTGCAATTTGACATGAGTGTGGATTCTTTTGGACAACATTTGGAAGATTATTCTTTATCTTTAAAGGAGGTATCTTTGTCTTTGGATTATGTTCTACAATCATTCCTAAGAGGTCCTGGTTTGTCACCTTCTTCTTTGATTGGGCATGTACTTGATTTGGTTGTGACATATTTTTCTACTTGAGACATGGAAACACTTGAGCATTCTTTAGAGACATCAAATATCATCCTTCTTGTTGCATCTTCCTATTTGAAATGGGAAGCATTCCTGCATTTGTACTTGGTATATCTTCTTCACAAGGGGAGAAACATTGTTTGTAGGCAAGGATCATGTTTCAAGTCTTCAAACATTTACCATTTTTTTAGGATGTTACACATTAAGGGGGGGTTGCATGGTCTCTCTTATTCTATCTTATGGGGGGGTATTTTTCCTTGAATGGGGTTTTATCCTTCTCATGCACCATTGAGAGCATTTTTATTTTATCTCTCTTTTGGGGAGGATTTTTATCCCACTAGATTTTCTCCTTTTCTCCATTTTTGAGAGATTGCATTGCATTTTCACATGGGTACCTAACATGGCCTTGTATTTGAGACCCGTCTTTGTGTCATTTGCATAATATCAAGCTACTACACTAGATTCATATTACTTATTGCCTTCACTCTAATTTTTTTATTTGTAACTCTTCCCCAAACATCCATAGGTACGTCTTCCACAACCAATTTATCTAGATCCATGGTATTTCTTGAGAGATTTCAAAGAAATGTCATCTCTCCACATGTGTGCAATTAACCAAATATTTAGAAAGCATAAAACTTCACACAACTCAATGGACCGGCTCAAAGAAAACACCCAAATGATGTCACTTATCTATAATCAACAATAAACAAAAAAAATCTTGATAAATTTAGATAAATTAAATTATTATACATTTAAGAAACATAGATCTCAATGTCATATAGAGCTAAAATATATAAGAATTTACACTTAAGAGAAAAAAAACATTGTTAAGACATTTGGTCTAGCAACCTTCATATTTGAATCCAAGACAACAATCTTGACTATTACCAAATGGATCAAATCCAAGATCCCACAACTCCAAAACTTGCAAAACCAATAGATATAGATCTTCCAATGCTATATATATTTATGTTATAGGATTTTGTTATATACTCACTTCATTACAACACCTTGTCATGATTTTTAATTATATCTCACATTATAATTTATTTTTGTTCAAATAATATTTTTATCATATTTCACTATTAAATAATAATGTCATGAAGACTTTTATTGTTTGTACTAACAATCTATAATTTTAAAATATAAATTAAAAGACAACTAATTATATTATTTGACCAAAATTCAATTACATAATTTTTGAATCAAATATATTAACTCATAATAATTCACACAAACTCAATCTAACATAGTTATTAAATCCTAAGAGGAAAAAATACCATAAACTTATCTATTGCCCTGTGCATCCAATAATTTGTATTGACATCCTCAATTACCTTAAGAAGTAGTCCTCACCTAACCTTCCTCTCACCATGCCTCTATCCAAAAAGAATAGAGGCGTGGGTGAGGAAGGTTAGCCAAGGACTACTTCAAGAGCTCTGTTTAGATTATCAAAGTGCTTCAGTTGTGAGGAAATTATACTTATGATGAGATTCAAAATAAATAACATTGTGTTGACATAGATCAAGAATTAAAACATATAAAAAACAAGGTGGTCAAGATTTTCAAATGCAAATCTCATATATATATATGTAAACCGAGAGAATTTCAGAAAAATAAAAAATAAAATAATTGTTGTTTTGTCTCAACTACAAGTAATAGAATAAACAAAATATATTTGATGGGTTTTTTACATTTTTATTATTTTTATATTGAGATTGACAATATGGGTGAAGGGTAGTTCATGGGAAACAACTCATAGAACAAAGGTTATAATGACGAGTTGATAAAAAAAATCACAATATACTGACATATATCATAAATAAAAATATATTTAAAACATAATGATCACACTAATCAGATTCTTTATCATTATTTTTAATTGTTCTAAGTCCTTACAAAATCTCAAATAGAGAGATTTTCAATAGAAACAAGCATGTATTTAATCATGAGTGACAAGTAATAAAACAATAAAATAACTTTTCTTCGCTGTTTTTATTTTTGTTGTTTCTTTGCTTACGTTATTTCCTTAGTAGATGGATGTGTTTGATGGCAAAGTAAGGTGAGAAACTAGAGATAGCTTCATGTAATAACCCCACTGCCTCCCTCTGGATAAAACCCACCTGGTATGGACTCATTTCCTATGCCATATAGAATCCGCAATGTCTGTGCAGGAGTTATGATATACGATAGAGAATCCACATCTGCAGACAGAATGTTACCACTCACTCTTTCATCAGTGCCAAGTTTTGGTGGAACTACTATTCCTTTGTCCACAATCCCCATCTTTCCCAAACAGTTGTTAAGATTGGAGAGGAATGTTGTGATCTTGGAAACAATGAAGTTGTAGGGATAAACCTAAAATTCCGCTCTCTTGTACAACCAATAACGTATCACTGCATCCTGCCCCAATTCCACTCCCAAAAGACCTGCTACCAACTACACTCAAACAAAAACACTCATTCAATACTACTCCATCTAAATGAGTTCCTATAGTTTTAGCTAAACAATTTTTAGCAAGAGGTTTACTATTCTATCAACTTTTTTGGAGATTTTAAATATAAAATAGTTTAAT
>VDFB02288968.1:0-30013 GCA_007258455.2 Sequoia sempervirens | reverse complement strand
GACATGAAGACAAAAATCTATGAGAGGGTGAACCTATTGTAGCTGTGCTTGTGCACATCAAACTCATCCTCACAGTTGACCCAGTAGTCCTCCATAGAAGACTTATGATAAGAGCGATCGCCAAGATGTGTTGAGTAATATCCCCAAGGGTCATATGAGCGTCTCTCAACAAGGTACTTAAGATTAAGTCTTTCTAACTCATGGCCCATAGTCTTGGCGTCAACTACTGTCTTGCACTTGTAAATGCTCATTTGTAATGGAAAATTGGTAGCTAGAGCTTGCGTTTGTTGTGCAGATGTGAGTGAACATCATACAACTGTCGTAGAAACTCCATGAAAACCACCTTATCTGAAGGATAACAAGGTAGCATGGCTGGATGACCTGCATATTCATAGATGCGGATGTAGGTATAGGTAGGGAACTGGATGAACCTGTTGGGACTATAAAATTTTCAAAATTTTATAGTATCTTACACTCATGAATTCCCAAAGATAACCACATCTTGAGTATAAAATTGCTATGATCCTCTTTGCATATCATAACCACCAGTAATCCCATCAAATTTGACCTTTCGACACATCAAAATCCCTTTGATTATCATTGACCAAAAGCCTCTGAATAAATAAACCATATCGACATGACTATGTCTATATCTCTCCGACCCATAAGCTATAATATTTCATTTCAGGTGTTTCTAGCATATCAGTGAAAGGTCAATACTATCACATCGATCAACAACTTAAGAGGATGCATATTGGGGAAGACAAGGATTGTTGTTTCACCAACGAAAAAGTTATCGGCGAGAAAAACACTATCGGAGTAAAATCCTGAAGTCATCCCGAACATACATGTCATACTGATGGACCCTCATCAGCAAGAAATTCACTTTGTCTCACCGATAAAATGAAGAGAAACATGTCAGGGAGACATGTGCTATCAGAGTGAGTTTTCCATCTTCTGACTTCATGTGTTATACCGATCAACAAGAGTTGGTTTGAAGTCTCACCGGTCGACAAGAATGGTTTGAAGTCTCATCGATCATCAAGAATGGTATGAAGTCTCACCTATATTTGCAAGAATGGTTTGAAGTCTCACCCATATCTGCAAGAGTGGTTTGAGGTCTCATCGATATAATCTTTCTACAAAAATATTCATTAGAGAGACTCTTTGATATTGGTGTAGGATAAACTATGTCTCCTCGATGTCATATGTTACCTCGATATAGTGAATGCATACGATCATAGCATAAACAAAAGATTAATAAAGTATGACTATAGTGGAAAACAATATTTGACATTTGCACCGAGGAGGTAAATGCAAAGGGAATTTAAAAGTGGATAATTATTTTACCTAGGAGAGCATAACAGGTAAAATTTATAAAGACATTTTTCACCAAAGGGGACATGAGAGCGGGTAAACATTTTGGGTGAAAAAGTGAAGATTGCCAACAAAGGAATTAAAGTTTATTGTGAAATAATTTTCACGGGAGAAAAAGATAACAAAGATTAAAATATTTTGATTTTTCGAAGGCAATTAATTAAATTATAATGAGGAGCTGTAGCTGACACACAACGAAGGATCACAACTATTGTAGATATAATGTATATATGCCAGATGAAATCTAATGGATCAACATTAGACAGAGATAGATCAGTAGGTTAGGTAGTTGGACAGGTTGATCAATTGCTGAAACAAGACATTATGTTGTATATTGTAAAATATTTTAAAATTATATAATGGAGAAGAATGCATAAATTTGGTGATCCTGTTATGGTGTCAGTTGTTTGTTGAAATAATTGAAAACATTATCCAATTGTCTCCAAGGTTGACATTTCTTTATTATTTAAATTGATATATCAAGGATATTTTCAGTTTATCAAAGCAAATTTGCTGCTCTTGTGTGGTTCAGTTAATTGGCTCCTTTAAGGAAGGATTAAATTCTTTTAATTAATCACAATAATCTAGAAAAGGTCATTTGGATCAATAAGAAGAACTTGATAATTGCATCCTTACACGTTTATGCCAGCCATAAACTCATAAAAGTGCCAAATAATTTGAATTTTATCCAAAAATAGGACACACATATCATTTACCTCTTGACTCCATTAGCCCAACAAAAGTAGGCACTGGTCATACCAATTCCATTTTAGAATTTTATAAAATCTAAGTATTCAAACTTTCACATCTCAACTATCAGTAGGAGTAGTTATTAAGCTTTCATCTCTCCACTTCCAATTGCCAGTGTGGATAGATTGCTTAAGTAAGAAACACATAATTAAAGTCTACTTCACTTACATTAGGTATACCCACCTAGGTCTGGCAGAGCCTGAAGAGAAGAAGGTTCAAATTCATCATTTGGCCTTGCACGTTAGCCTAAAATGTACCAAGATCTTGGCAACCTCTTGTGGTTTCTCAACCAGTGTTTTTGAGAACTAACAGAACCAATCCGCCCATTCTATCATTGCTGCTCTGGATTCCGCTAAGATACATACATGTAGCTGACAGTCTAGGTTCCTCACTGTGTACATAAAAAATGCTTCCTGCACACGCTTGTAGTGTCATTCGGATTTCGTGAACTTAAGCTGGTCGTAATATTGATGAACTTTTTGTACACTGAGAATTCCCACAATGTTCAACCCTCTAAACTGGCATTGGAAGGCAATCAAATACATGAGGTACAAACACATGTGAATGTCATAAGCAACCAAGAATCTGGTCATCTGCTTGTGGAGTACGTCGCTGATTAAAGATTAAGAAGTGTAATAAAAAATCGCGTATTCATCTTTGAACTCTCCGCGACCCACATTCTTTGGCAAGCTAACTTTCTTATGTTTTAGCCACCTTTCTGCCATTTTACTCTGACATTTGTCCTTATCAGCAATGAATTCCTTCTCACACTAATCCATGGTAATGACCAAACTATTCAGATGCTGGGGAATTTCGAAGCACTTCTCAATGTCCCTAGGCTTGAGACTGCAAATCACCTGTCCATCTACTGACTGAATTTCTCGAGTAGCAGAATTGTAATGATTTACACAAGACATTATGAATTCTATACACTATATTGAGATAGGAAGTGAAGCCGCCTCTAGCAACCCGAATTCTTCGATGTTTTGAAGTGTAATCTAGTTCATTTCTGATGCATTCAAATCAACCTCTGGATCCACCTAATGCAAATTCGTGTTCGTCGTTTTGATGAAATCATGAATTAAGACTGACTTGGTCTTGAATTCAATCTGTGTGAACTGCATTTTGAAAAACTTTCCTGTTGACTGTAAACATGGCAATGTTATAACAACTTTCTCCAGAAAGCTAAAACGACTCCTAGTGAGGCTAAAAATAGCCTGTCGGTGGGCAATTTTTCTGAAAAATTATGAGACCTGGGTTTTCTGCAGAAAAGGATTTTAAGCAAACCCACAACGTCAGAGATTTGAAAAAATTATGTTTATCTTGACATGGAAATACCTTTTAGTCGAGAACTACACGGGTTTTAGGGTTTCCAAGAGCAAATTTTGTCGAGAAAAACTGAAGCATGGGTTTTATGCAAAAGATGATTCTAAGCCAGCCCAGATCCTCCATTTTTCAAAATATTGAATTTTCCTCTACCATGCAAAGGAATTTCTAGAAAAAAGAAAAGCTTTGAAAATGGAAGCTATGAGGCAATTTTTCCTAAAAAATTCTAACACAGGTTTTGTAGAGAAAGATGTGCACAACATACCCAGATGATCAGAACTATGAAAAGGCCACCGTATACTTGGAAATGTGAGAGAAAACCTAAGACAAGGATAGAAGAAATAAGAGAGAGAAGATATAAGTTATATTCTACCTCTGCCTATCCTCAAATGAAGTCTTTTGAATAATCTGGAGCTATATTTGCAAAGAAATATGGAAAATAACATCTATGGCTCCTTCAAATTTTGCTTGCACGAGAGAAAACTTGTTTGCACTCAACCTGCTGTGAGAATAATGGATGCCTCTACCCATATTAAAAGAATTTTGAAGAGCTTAGGCATCACATTTAGGAGATAATCCTAAATTTAGAACAAAATTTTCTCATTGGACCTCACTTCGTTAAACTGAATGAAAATTAAACCCTAAATTGGGTGCTACCTTTATACAGTTCAGTTTAACTTAACATGCAAAACTCAATTCGCCTCTTTGCAAGAAAAAACCGACATTTGAAACTAAAGAATTTAATATTATTTTATTCAGTTAACTGAGTTCCACCTTTCTGGGTCGGCTAGAAAATGAATGCTAATTCCAAAAAGTCAAACTTTGACTTTCTAGGCGCCCTCCTTCAAAATTTAAGATTTTTAGGTAACTTCTTATTTTTTAGCTGCTTGAAAACATCACCACAACCTTTGTTGAACTCTGATTGCCAGATGCTCAGTTGATGCTGGAGCTGAGCTGACACATCCAATGCGTAGCTAGAACAAGTCTGATGACATGTTGTCGGGAGCTGTGAAAGCTAAAAACTGAGTTTGATGCCTCAAAAAATAGGGCGCCTTTTCCCAAAAGGGTACATATGACACCTGACTTAGCCATTTTCTTGATTTTCCTCTTTGTGCTTCAATTTGCCATTGTCGGTGAATGATGACTCCCATCGATTGGATGCTGGATCCATTGCATAGTTGGAAGAATTCCACAAAGAATGATTGTATATAAGGTGTTTGAAAGTTGAATTAAGGCCCTCAAATGCAAGGGCACCCTTGGCTTGCAGGGGCACAATTACATCTTCAAGAATGATTTTGCAATTTGTTACTTTCACAAAACGCTCCACTTTGACCCTTGCTATGGGGAGCAGGATTGCTCCAATGCGTACGCCAATGATCTCATTGCGAAGATGGAACAACTTGGAAGAGATGTTTTTGGAAGCGACGAAGCTTGAAAACTGCTTATAAGACTTTCAGTAGAAGGGTGCCTTTTTCAAGGAAGTATGTAAATTCCATACTAAGCCATTTTTTGCTTGTTTTCATCCTTCAACATTTTCCACTAAATCTTCATCTACGGGCGTTTGACTAATCCTAAGGGATGATGGTTGGATTCACTGGATAGGTAGGAGGATTCTACACAGATCTCATGAAGATGACAGCTGCCAAAAACTTCATCTAGTTGACCAAAAGGCTAGGCGCCCCTGACTTGTAGTGTAACGCTCGAGTGATGGTGTTCATTTAACCACATAAGTTACCATAACTCATTACATTTCAAGTAAAATAAAAGTAAAGGATGCATAGATCAAGAGCTTCCCATAAGAGATCAAGAGGAAAAATAGTAATAAATTTCATTTCATGTATGCAAAAGAAGTAAATTGCATCTACAAGAAAGATCTTTGCACTGATACATATGTATATGTCAATAGCATGTCAATGAGTTTCCATAAATTCATTCATGTTCAAATTACATCATTAACTTCCAATCAATACATCTATTTCAATGTTACATCAAAAATTGTCACTCCAATACATCTATTTCAATGTTACAATAATGAATGTCAAATAAATTTACTTTTACAAGTGGGCTTTACAAGCCTTTCAAAAATAATACATGAATATATTTGTAACATAAGAAACTTTGAATCTCGATTGTTGTGACACCACTGGTCTTCTTGCAAGCTAGGGCCAAGAGTGTGATTAAGGCGCCTTTTCCACCCAACCACGAAGTACAAGACTTCCCCAGGTTTCTTCCTAACTCGAAGAAATCCCCGACCCTGCATGAGGAGCCTAGCAACCTGAAACAACAAAGCAGGAGGGAACTCTCGATGCATGCCTGATGCCTATATGCATTCCTAACATGAGAATCACATATTTCTTGCAAACAAGAGGTGGCAAAGACCTATATACATTTATTTCTAGGCTTTTATTTCCATCTATTTCAATGGTGCATGTGCTTGGCCAAGCATAAATAAATAATTGATAGTTTTAGAAAAGGTAAAACTACCGTCTCTGTGGGTCCACCTTCGGCATCCTGTCACGGAAGTTTCCCAAAAGAACAATAAATAATACATTTTCCATCTAAGTTTTCATTCAATTTTAGACATCTCAACTTCAAAGGAATTCTAATAATTACAAAGTACACACAAGGTTCACAGATAACTTTACATTAGCACACTAACTTAAGTGAAAAATTGATCACACAGTTGGTTTTGCAAGTCACTTTCAATGATTTTAAAACAATCTAAGTTTGGTCTTTTGGAGAGAGTATATCTGTAAGTTCTCATTTCTATTTAATAATTTGATCAAAGTAAGTAAATTATATAAGTTCAAAAAAAGAAAAACTACTCTAATCAGCCTTATAGATATGGAATAAAATCCTAGCTTACAAATTATTTTCCTATTTAATAGGAGTATGTCTACACTTTTATGAAAAAGAATATTAAGTTTAATTTAAAGAAAAGAGAATAATTTCACTCACTTTCATTCACAATTGCATATATCAAGAAAGATCATTTCTGTAATGTGTATGTATGTATATATTTACGTGTTTTATATTCCTAAAATGTAAGTACACACGATATGAAGTTCAACTATAAGATAATAATTTTAATGCATATGTCTTCCAGTTTACAATAAAATAGTGATTATAACTAGCCAGTTCCATATCTATCCATTTCTATTTTACTAATTTTGTTTATTTTCAAATATAAAAAGGATATATATATATATAAACATGTAGTTGCATTTACCTATATATATACTTATGTACATTCTCAGAAATTTTAAGAGTAAAAATAAATAATAAAAAACAAAGAAATCCATACCCAGCGATTTTCTTTAGACACAGTTCTATTTTCTTTTTTAGACATATGATTAATTCAGATCTATGTATCTCAGATATATATATATATAATTACATTTGTACAGCTCATGAATCTTTTACCCAAAATAATTTTTCCAGAAATAAAAATGTATTTCACAGTTCAATATATATACACATACATATATATATACATATATATATACATATATACATATATACATATATATATACATACATACATACATATACATATACATACATATACATATACATACATACATACATACATACATATATATATATATGCAGCATATATAAATATTCCAAACTCGTGTAATGTCTTTTTCCCATACTAAATTTACAGACAAGAAGCAGACTAATGATCGAATCACAAATTGAAGGAAAATAATACAAATTTCGCAGGCTTATGCCCCCCCATATGGGGAGGTGCTGCCTGTGGAGGACAATGCCCGTTGTTCCCCACAGCGCAACCCTTCCCTTATGGGGAGGGCATGGCTGGGGTAAAGCCCAACCCCCCCTTTCCATAGAATGTTTAAAAACAAAGGCGCAGTCAATAACTGTAATATGATTCGTATATGCAAATAGGAATTGATTTCCTCAATACATATGTGGATATAAATTTATATGTCCATACAGATTTTTGTATATATTTATATTATATTATATTATATTATATATATATATATATATATATATATATCAAGCATTTTGACACAATTTATTCATAAATTTATCCTGAAAGAAGTAATGTTCTGAAATTGTCTATAAATTTATAAAGTATGTTGAAAAGAATGTACAGATTCCACTGAAATTTTTTTCTCAACAAACATAGAGGTTTTGCACAAACAAATCTTTGCACACACAACAAATTTTATTTCCTCTTATTTGGAACCTTAAGGCAATAAAAGAAAATTAAGAAGAAGAACCTAGAAATTTTGTTGACAGTTGAAAATGCCTCCTTGCCACTTCCACTTCTTGTTTTCTCTGAATTTTTCCTCCTGCTAGACCTTCCTCTTCTCCTTTCTTTTCTTCTTTTCTTCTGTTCTTCTATTTTCTAATCTATTGGAACTAAAAACAAAAACAAGAAACTATCCGGAAGCCATGAAAGTGGATTTGCAAAGCAATTCCCGAAAACATCAAGAAAGGTTAGTTTTTCCATTACCCCTCTTTCCTTTTTAAAGTTTTCTTTTTTTTTTCTTTATTACCAAACCTAATCTTGAAAATAATAGATTTTAAAATAAGAATAATATTTAATTTAATTGCATATAAATCCCCTTTTTGGAAAATATTTACCCAATAATTAAATAAATATCTTCTAACTATTAGTTAACTTATTAACTCAAAAATTAACACAAGTTAAAAGAAAAATAGAATACTTACTCAGATTTTTATCATGCATAGGCATTTAAATCAAAATCTATAATTAATTATAATTATAATTTAATTCTTTTACTTTATTATGCTTATATTTCACCATTTCTTTAATTCGAATAATCATTATTTATTTTACGAACAATAAAAAAACAATCAAGTCAAAAATATCATTCCTCAATGCAATCTATATGAATCTAAGTGTCTTGTGTGTGATCGAGAGAACATCCTGCTTTATCCTGTCAAGAAGCTAACCTTCTCTCCTTAATCACACCCTTGGTCTTCGACCTCCTGCATCTCAAGTGCACTCAAGCACACAACAGTAAACTGAATTAGTATCCCGTAAAAATATAAATCAAAACAATAGAATACATTAATTCATATATTTCCATTCTATTTTGCTTCATCTTCAAAGTAAAACATATTCAATACTATTCAACTTTTCATAATTTAAGTAAAAACTTTCTTATATCACCACACCGAAACACCATAATATTCATTATTACTCTACCACACACATCCAATCATATAACAAATCCACACAAAACCAAAAGCAACCTGCATCAAGGTTTGAGATGTAACATGTAGAGCTACAATTTGATATTTTCATTTTTATTTTCCCTCCGTTTTACGTGCTTCCTGGAACATCTGTCATGATCACTCAGCATATCTTACAGACTTGTGAATGAATGCATCGTAGAGCTGGGCTGAATCATAAGAGATCCCCCAGAAATGGATTTTGTAAATCCCATCATCTGATAGGTCTAATTCAAGGGCACCCCTAGGCTACAGGGGCATAGAAACTGCAAGTTTGACTGCCTCTGTGATATGTAAATTCTTCGTACCTTCTGCTTTTTCCTTCATTTGTCAGAGTTCTGCAAATCTGATGGACTCACTTGATAGCTTGCTAGAAAGCTGACAAAATTTCGGAGAGAATGAATATATTTGCAACCAGAAATAACTGAATTTGTGCCTCCAAATTGAAGGGCACCCTTGGCCTACAGAGGCGCATATTTACTCTGGAAGTGATGATTTCTTCGTTTCGTGCTTCGTGAACACTGTGACGTTTGCTGAGTTGACTACGTTGTAACATTTCTACTGCTACGCGAGTGCATGACTATATTTTACCATTTTTATGTGTATGGACACTGCAAAGTTGATTTGCACGTTGATTACGCAAGCGTCTCTCACGTAGCAAGGCGTAGTGTTTCCAGACTTAGAATATTTTTGCACTTTTCGTCATTTGAAAATCCCCTCCGTCATGAAGCATATTTTTTAGCATCTTTCTTCACAAAATCTTTTTCTTTGAATTTCAGGCTTAGATTTCAAAACCTAGTACTGGCCAACTGCCATTTACAATCTTAGAGGTCCTAACTTTTCTCCTGAAAAAGTGAAAACTACCCACCAGCCTTAAACTGAGTTTTAACTGAAACTGACTTCACCACTGTGATTGTGATGTGAAATGAGCCAAACAAAATTAATTTTAGCCAATTTTGACAAGTTTCAATTTTTTGGGTTTTTTTTTTTCAAATTTTGCCAAGTATCTTTCTAACATCAAACTGACTAAAATCTCATACTTGATTTGCCCAAAAACTAAGTTTTGACGACACTTTTACAAGATTTATGCCATTTGAAGCAAAATGCCTTAATGAAGCAAAACATTTGGTTTGGGTACAACAAACAGCAAGGCAATTTATTTCTTCATTTCTATCCTATACAATTCTAAATGAGAATAAAATAATTTCTTGCACAGGTTTGTAAAAATCAGACTATATTTTCACTCTTTCAACTTATATGTTTCAATATATTTAAATATTTTTATATCTTTTCAAATATGAAACTCTAATTTAACTATCAAAATTTAAAGAGAAAAATAAAGTATAAAAGCATGCCTGAACTGTTACTTTACTTTTGCACTTCTAAGTTCTAAATGCTTAGCGCCTCCAAGTATCCACAATTGGCCACCGTCAAGATCTATATTCTTCTTTTCAAAACAAAACATAGCTAACAACTATCTATTATTCCAATACCAAGTTCCTCATGAACTTCCTTCAATATTCAATACTAATAGCACGATATGTAATCTCCAGGTTTGAACTATGAAGAACTGCCTTCAATATTCAATACTAACAATGATATGTAATCTCCAGGTTCGAACTACGAAGAACTGCCTTCAATATGGTGTATTTTCTCTGCAATAAAATTCACTATTTTTCATTGACCAGTGCGCATTCCTCTCTTTCTCGTAGCTATGAATGATAATAATAAGAATGCCTTCAATAATAATCTACTATCTTCTCTATAGCCCTTGACCCTTACCCATAACTTCCACCATAATAACTTTTAAACTGAATTTTAATGATCAGTCTGCACTATGCCTCATCACAGGCTTTCATAGCATTTTTCTATGGCGGGAATCTAGCCTACGTTGGAGGCTTTTGCCTCACATAGGATTTGGAATAGTTTGAACTATTTACTTGCCATTACTTGCATTAATTTGCATGATTAATTGTCTCCTAAATTTCATGACTCTTTTCATAGGCCGTAGGAATTTATGCAATCAAAATAATATATATATTATATATCTATATATATATATTCTTAATTATATATATCAATGTATATTTTGTGTATATATATATATATGTATTTATATTTATATATTATATATATTTTAAAAATGTACTTAAATATTAATCAAATAAACTTTATATATAAATTGATAAATCGAAAAGATGAAGATGATACAACATAACACCTTTTTTAATTGAAAAAGACTAGGCCAAGGCCCTGAAGATTTAACCTAATCTTATGACTTGATCATACTTAGCCAAAACACAAAATAAACTCAACAACAAAACTAGAGTTACTTACCTAAACTGGATACATAAACCTATGTGAGTGAGTGTGTTTGACTCATTTAGCATTAACCCATTTGTTTACCCATGTCTATATTCCTCTCTTTAGTGATACTCTTCCTCTCCCTTTGAGAGGGTAAGAATTTGATCCTACATTTAACTTAGAAAACCAATAACATAGTTAGTTCGTTATTAGTCACGACATCATAATATTGATTAGATAAAATTAAAATTAAAACATATTGCATTACGTTATAATTTCATCAAAATTTCAAATGGCATATACTAATTTACAAATGTCATATACTAATTTACAAATGTCAAAAACATGTTTTAACATGTAAATTAAAAGTAATTTGCAAATCAAAATTTGGGGTGTAACACATTTGTATACTTTTGATGTAACATGATAGATCATAAAATTACAAATTATACTTAAAATAGCTCGCTAGAATTAAGGAAGATCAACCTTAAAAAATGGATCAAGAAATTAGGCTCTCTAGATGTGGATTTCATTTGGTGTAATTAGGATAAGTTCGTGGAACCCCAAAAGGAGACAAGATGAGAACCTATGACTTTAATAGATATCCCAATCTCTATGGAACCACCCCTTTCTCAAAACTCGCACAAAATATTTCTTTGAATTAATCAACTTTCTAAGTAAGAGGGTGATTGCTTTGATAGAGGAGGCACTTTCCCTTTTATGGAAGAAATTAGTGATGAGGTTTGAGATTTCATTGACCATGATAATGTGGTTATCTCTAGAAGGAAGTGACCCATTTCCCAAACCACAAGTGACTTATATTCAAGACACTAGGATAAATAACACAAATGCTTAAAAAAATATAAAAAAACACACCCACTCCATATAGATGTCATTGTTTCAATATTTTTTATTTATTTTGATTTATATGCTAAGAAAAATGTATTATAGAATAAAATAGATTTGAAATGTTTGGTAGTATCCATTTAAATATTTAAAAATAATAAAATATTTCATAAAATAGGGGCCGGGATGTTTTCTCGTGGCCCAAGAGTTGTGCTGGAATAAAAATATACTTCCAAAAGTCGATGCCTTTGCCTAGACTACATTACATAACAAGATTCTAACAGGAGATAGATTACTGAAGCTTGGCTTCTTAGGCCCATTTTGATTCCCAATGTGTAATGCTTATGAAGAAATGATTGACCACCTGTTCATCAATTGTGAAATGGCCCAAACATGTTGGTCCAAGTTTAGAAGTATGCTGGGTTGGAAAGGTCCATTCACTAATAGTCTGCATGAGATTTTCACCTCTTAGCCTATCATGCACCACAGATCTATGCCGGATGGCATTTGTTTGGCTGCACCGACAATGATCATCTGACACATTTGGAAGGAGGGAAATGCAAGAATCTTTAAAAAAATCTATCACAACAGGTGCAACTCTATCAAACAAGATTGAAATAGGAATTTGTGAGCACCAGAACACAAAGGTAACCAATAGACGATGCAAATATTTTACTTCATGGGTGAACAAATTACAAAATTTAGGAAACACCTTATCCCACCCCAAGGAGTTATGTGTAAAAATCTAAGAGAAACTGAAGTTCTGTCAAATGGATTTTCCCCTCATCTGGAAGACTGTAATTGAACTTTGATGGAACCTCCAGGGGCAACCCGGGTGCATCCAGTGTTGGGTATATATAATCAGAGATTGTCTACGAAATCTTATATGGGAAAGCTCCATCAAACTTCCAGATGGAACAAATAACAACACCAAATTCTCAGCATTACTGGAAGGTCTCAAAAAGTGCAGAGAACTTAATTTTGATCGCATTAACATAGAGGCTAACTCTGCAATAGTCATCAAGGCGATTGTATCCAACTTAGCACCAAGCTGGAAACTGAAAATGTGGATAAACGGTGGGTGGGGCATGCTTGAAAGGCTCTCAAATTACTCCCTAATGCATGTATACAGGGAAGAAAACACGACATCAAACATTCATTCAAAAATGGAAATTGAACAAAATGTCACATCCATTACATCTTGAATCTGGACTGCAAGGACGATTTGGGGACATCTATGGTCTAAAGTTGATTGCAAAATATAACATTGAGATATAACTGAAAGATTAAAATGATAAAAGAATCAGACTTTTCCAGATGAAAGGTATGAATGAACATACGACAACGTCCTCTTGTGATCTATCAAATCTCGATAAGCATGGTGTTTGACCTTCAAGGCTAGAGAATAGCTTTAAAGCCATTGACTTACCTGTATAGGGTTTGTGTTGTCTAAACAGAAACGTAAAACAAAAAAAATCAATAGTAATTGCAGCACAAGTTATATGCAAAGAAATACAAAAGATAATTAAATGGAATCATAGAATAATAGAGAAGACACAAATTTATGTGGTAAAACCTTGACAATGTGCCAAGGAAACATCCACGGGAAAATTATTAGTATTCTTATTGCTCAGAGAAATTGATTACAACTTTCACACAAATGTTGCTCTTCAATTACAATTCATTACAATCAATGATTTAGCCTTCAAAGCAACAAGATATAAATACTATCTTCAACCTGTGTTGCACATAGAAAAATTCAGCTTTTGTTTTTATTGCTTTGTTTTGTTTTGTTTTATTGATTTTAAATCTTTATAGATTTTCCAAAAGGATTCCAAAGATAAGACCTTGCTTTATTTCCCTTATCTCTCCAAAAGATAAAATTTGTTTTCTTTCTAATTTTGTTGTCATAATCTAACAATCTCCACCTTGACAACAATTTACTTGATACTTGCCCATGCCCATTCATCACTTTTTATGCAAGCCAAGAGAAGTCATTTAACTCCACTTCAACTTCTCTAACTTTACTGGTTTTGTCAGCATGTCTACACAATTTTCTATTGTTTGAACTTTCTCAAGAGCTACTCCACCTCCATCAATAACCTGTCTTACAAAATGATATTTAATCGCAATATGCTTAGTCCTATTGTGATAAGCTGGATTTTTAGTTAGATGTATAACACTTTGACTATCACAAAATGCAATAACCCTATCCTGCACTTTTCCAAACTCACCCAAAACACCCTTCAACCATATTGCCTCTTTGCAAGCATGTGAGACAGCCATATACTCTACCTCAATAGTGGATAAATCAATTGTTTCTTGAAGCTTTGACATCCAACAAATAGGTCCTCCTGCAAGAGTAAAGACATAACTTAATGTAGATCTCCCTTTGTCCAAATCACCTGCAAAATCTGAATCAACATAACCACAAAATGAACCACTACTACCATCAAAGGTGATACAATAATCACTTGTGCCTCTAAGATATTAAATTTAGTGATCGGATTAAATGCACAGAAAATTAATTCAAAAATCAACACAAGACACAACAGATACCCTAGGAAAACCCTCCTCTTGAGGGAGAAAAACCAAGCACTAATATATCTCTTGTATATTAATTCTTGAAGAGAAACACTTGTACAAATGAGGCCAATAAGAGGGGCCAAAATAATGCACCAACAGATGATGCAATCACAGATCTTATCACATATAATATGCTAACACAGAACTGAAGTCTTTATCAAAATTGCACTGCACATATAATGAACTCGCACTACTCCTATAATGAATTCGCACTTGAGACAAGTGATAATGGAATGAATTGAATTCTGAATGGATAATGAATGAATGAAACTCAATGAATATAAATACATGTGTGGAGAAGAGACACACCTCTTCATGAAACTCCAAGTTGGCCTCCAACAATAATAACTGATGTCTAGAGAAGGATCGCATCCAATAAGGAATGGGTCGACACACATAAGAACTCGTGCCATTCAGATGAAGCGCACCTCTTCACAATGTCAGCTTTAATAAATAGACAACACCTCTAAATACTCGTGCCTCTTCAAGAATAGAAGTCTCTATAAATTAAATAGCTTTAAGCTATTATTTAATTTACTCAATCAAAAAATAAATAGGCTGGAAGGAATCGCACGATGCTGCATTTATCATCAACACTCCCTCTCAGCTAGGGAGAGTACTTCCAGCTATGCAAGACATGTCACCTCAATGTGATGTCTACCACATTGGATACAACCAAATGTGAAAAGAAGAATATCACCTCATCGTGATATTAGATATCACCTCAACATGATATCAACCATAATGGATACAACCATTCTATGGTGTGTACAAGTGTTCATCACTTGCGTGATGTTGTCACCTCAACATGACTTTCACCATGGCTCTCCAGAGGGTGAAACA
Source organism: Sequoia sempervirens (assembly GCA_007258455.2). NCBI lineage: Eukaryota > Viridiplantae > Streptophyta > Pinopsida > Cupressales > Cupressaceae > Sequoia > Sequoia sempervirens. The sequence goes on along the minus strand of VDFB02288968.1, from coordinate 14,749 downwards.
CAAGTACAAGATGTGTCATGGAGTCACACACATGAAATCCACCATGACTCTCTCAGAGGGTGGAAACAAGGGCTTTCACCTCAAATCTCAAAGAGAAATGCATTAACAAGGGATTTCACCTCGAACTTCTCTTCTCAGAGAAGAACTCATTAAACAAGGGATTTTACCTTGAACTTCTCTCGCAGAGAAGAACTCATTAACAGGATCACTAATACTGAGATTCTTTCTCAGTTAAGGCTGGATTCTCCACAATACCAGGCTTATCTCGAAAGTACACAAACTTGATTCTGGAGAGAGGCTTGGTGAGAATGTCTGTTGTTTGCTCATCAGTGCTGATATACCTCAACTGTATAGCCTTCCGCAATACCATATCTCTAATATAGTCGTACTTGATCTCAACATGCTTGGTTCTATCATGAAACATAGGATTGACAGAAAACTTCACGCAACTCTGGTTATCACAATGAATGATAGTAGGCTCCATTGATTGTCCAAATAATCTTGCAAGGAGCTTAAAAGCCACACTGCTTCCCGACCTGCCATACAAGCTGCAATATACTCTGCCTCTGCTGTACTCAATGCTACAGATGACTGCTTCCTGCTGCACCAGGATATCATAGCAAAACCAAAACTGAAGCAACAACTAGAGGTGCTCTTCCGATCTATGACACACCCTACCTAATCAGAATCAGTATATCCATGCAACTCTAAGCCTGCATCTAAAGAGTATCTCAATCCATATCCAACTGTGCCACACAAGTATCTCAGGATATGTTTAGCTGCAACGAGATGTATCTATCTCGATTCACACATGAACTGACTAAGTGCACTCATAGCATAACAAATATCTGATCTAGTGTTAACTAGATACATCAAGGACCCAATCAGCTGTTTGTACATAGTAGGATCCACCAAGTCTGAACTAGATGCAACCTCCTTCAATTTATGTAGGTTGGTCTCCATGGGTGTAGACATGGATTTGCAATCTGTCATACCAAACCTCTTAAGTATATCAATGGTGTCCCTTGACTTAGAATCATCTCATCTGGTTTCTGCTAGACTTCTAAGCCAAGGAAGTAATGCATGAGCCCAAGGTCCTTCATCTCAAATTCAGAAGCCAACTCCTTCTTACATTCGAGAATCAGGTAATCTTCTCCAATAAGAATCAAATCATCAACATATAAGACGAAAATTAATGCTTCACCATTAATTACCTTGAAGTATAGGTTTGAATCAACATCATTCTTCAAGAAACCCAAACTTGACAGGTAACGATCAATCCTTTCGTACCATGCACGAGGAGCCTGCTTAAGACGATACAGGGCCTTCTTCAGTTTGCAAACATGAGACTCCTTCCCATGAACCTCAAATCCATCAGGTTGCTCGATATAAACTTCTTCCTTAATCACACCATTCAGAAATGCTATCTTCACATCCATCTGATGAATCTTCCATCCTCTAGATGCAGCAATAGCAATGATGGTTCTGATTGAAGTATAGCGAGCAACAAGAGAAAATGTTTCTTTGTAATCAACTCCCTCTTTCTGTGAAAACCCACGAGCCACGAATCTTTCCTTGTACTTCTCAATGCTCCCATCTGCAACATGCTTGATTTTGAAGAGCCATTTCAAAGATACCATAGATTTTCCCTCAGGTCTAGGAACAATGTCCCAAACATCATTCTTGAGAATTGATTGGTACTCCTCTGCCATAGCATCTCTTCAAACCTGTTGACTAGATGCTTCCTCAACACAGGTAGGCTCAGATTCAATAATCTGACTCATTAAGGCAACATAACTGGAGAACTTATGTGGCCTTTTACTTTCCCTGAATGTGCCTCTAGGAGCTGCAAAACTTTCAGCCTCTTACATAGTACGCCTGGCCCATAGAGGTCTTTTTCTCCCAATTACAATGTCGGTAGGCCCATCGGTAGGTTCTAAGGGTTCAATAGGATCAATATCTTCTTTCGCTTCTGAAGTCTCCCTCTGAATCTCAGGAGTATGGTCAACTTCCATATCCTGAGGAGACTCTTCATTATTGATCTCCATATGAGTGCCCCTAGATCTCCTGAATGCAACATCTTCCTCGAATGTGACATCCCTACTGATCTCGATCAACTTCTGCCCTGGAATGTATATCATGTAGGCTTTTGATGTCTCGTTGTAGCCCACAAAGATTCCCTTCTTTCCAGAAGGCTCCAACTTTGTTCTCTTTTCCTTTGGAACATGAATATATACAAGGCATCCAAAGATCCTCAAATGACTAACCTCAGGTTTCTTCCCTGTAAAGGATTCTTTTGGAGTCATATTCTCCAAGATCTTGTGAGGACTTCTACTCTGAACATATACATCAGTCCTAGAAGCTTCTTCCCATAAGAAGGTTTGCAAATCTTAGTCATGGATCATGGATTTTGCTGCTTCCACGATCGTCATGTTCTTTCTTTCTACAATACCATTATGTTGAGGATTATAGGGGACACAAAACTCCCTCTTAATCCCTGCATCAATACAAAAATCCCTAAAGCTACCAGAGGTGTATTCTCCACCATTATTTGCTCTAAGGACCTTGATTCTTTTACCAGAAAGATTCTCTACCAAGGCTTTGAACTCCTTAAACCTTCCTAACACTTCCTCAGACTCTTTAGTTTTCAAAAAATAAATCCAAGTCTTTCTAGATTGGTCATCAATAAACAAAAGATGATACAAAAATCCACTTGAAGACAGAACAGACATAGGTCCACATAAATCAAAATGAATAAGGTCTAAAATACACTTAAATCTATTTTCTCTACTATGGAAATGAGCTTTTGTATTCTTAGCCAATGCACAACCCTTGCAAGTTCCTTCATGCTCCTGATTGAACTTAGGAAGACCCGTAAGCATCTTCTCCATGATAGGTAAGGCTCAGAAGTGAAGATGAGCCAATCTTTGATGCCAAAGATCACATAAACTTGAAGAATCATGAACTAATGCCTGTTGTGGATGCATACAAAGTCTATAGATACTTTCATGTCTAACTCCAATTACTTGAGCATCTTTGAAACTGGATTTCTCTGTCCACACAAGTACTTTTCCTTTAGAGAAGGCAACTTGATATCCTTTATCTTCTAGAGCTGAAATTGAAATGAGATTGTGCTTGATTCTTGGAACATAAAGAACATTGCTCAACTGAAGTGTGATGCTCGAATCCAAATGAAGAGTAGAAGTCCCAATCCCTTTCACGGAGTAGCTTGCATCATCTCCAATAATGACTTGTTCGGAAGACTCCTTCTCCACCAAGCTTGATAAGTGCTCCTTAAAACCTGTGATGTGTCGAGAAGCTCCACTGTCGATCAACCAAGTGTTGGTGTTTGAAGGTACATTGCTTGACAATGCCGAGTAGAATAAATATTCACATGTATCCTTTTGCGGAGAGGCATCATCAACATCTGCAATGGTGGCTTGTTGCTTAGGTCTAGTTGGACAATGCTTAGCAAAGTGGTCGAACTTATCACACCTAAAGCATTGGATCTTGGACAAGTCTCTCTTTTTCTTGGAAGGGGGAGCACCATCATTTCCCTTATCTTGATTCCTCTTGAAGAATCCTTTCTTTCCATCTTTTCCTTTCTTCTTCGAAGTTTGGGAGGTGAGAACATGAATATCTTCATTAGATGAACTTTGACCAACGCCTCTAGCCACCAATCTTGACTCCTCTTGAATGCAATCAACCCTCAAGTGATCAAACTTAGGAAGTTTTGATCTTGCACTGATTCCTTGAATGTAGGACTCCCATGATAATGGAAGACCATTGAGAGCAAGCATCGTCAAATCTTTATCATCGACTACATGATCAATTGTAGAGAGCCGATCTATCAGTTCTGAAATCCTCATGAAATACGCAATCATTGTTTCTCCTTTCACCATCTTCACATGGTATAGTTGTTGCTTCAATGCAAGTGCTCAAATTGTGTTGTTGATTTCGTACATCTCCTCCAATGTTTTGAACATATCCCTTGTTGTCTTCAACTTGGAGACAATCAGAACAATATGGTCTTTGACGGAATCAACCAACGACTTCTTCGCCTTGATGTCTTGCTTCCTCCATTGCAACTTCTCTTCTTCCTCTTCTGGTTCGGGAACTTTGGTTTCCACAAACTCAGCCAAACCATTCTCTTCCAATGTGAGCATGATTCTAAACCTCCATGATGTATAGTTGGATGCTCCCTCGAGTCTATCCTCAATCTTCAAACCGTTCACCATCTTGACTAAGATAGAGATAGACAAATAAATATCAAGAAGAGAATAGAGTATTGCTGTAAGGACAAATCTGATCATGGTCTTCTCAAACCTGCTCTGATACCATGTTAAATTTAGTGATCAAATTAAATGCACAGAAAATTAATTCAAAAATCAACACAAGACACAACAGATACCCTGGGAAAACCCTCCTCTTGAGGGAGAAAAACCCAACACTAATATATCTCTTGTATATTAATTCTTGAAGAGAAACACTTGTACAAATGAGGCCAATAAGAGGGTCCAAAATAATGCACCAACAAATGATGCAATCACAGATCTTATCACATATAATTTGCTAACACAGAACTGAAGTCTTTATCAAAATCGCACTGCACATATGATGAACTCGTACTGCTCCTATAATGAATTCGCAATTGAGACAAGTGATAATGGAATGAACTGAATGTTGAATGGATAATGAATGAATGAAACTCAATGAATATAAATACATGTGTGGAGAAGAGACACACCTCTTCATGAAACTCCAAGTCGGCCTCCAACAATAATAACTGATGTCTAGAGAAGGATCGCATCCAATAAGGAATGGGTTGGCACACATAAGAACTCATGCCATTCAGATGAAGCGCACCTCTTCACAAGGTCGGCTTTAATAAATAGATAGCACCTCTAAATACTCGTGCCTCTTCAAGAATAGAAGTCTCTATAAATTAAATAGCTTTAAGCTATTATTTAATTTACTCAATCAAAAAATAGATAGGCTGGAAGGAATCTCACGATGTTGCATTTATCATCAACATAAGATACCGAAGCACCCATTTTACTCCTGGCCAATTGTCTTTACTTGGATTTTCCATGTATCTACTGACAATGTGCCAAATACATGTGAAATATCTAGTCTTGTACATACCATCAAATACATTAAACTTCCTACCGCATTAGCATACGGTACACAAGACATATAATCCTTTTCTTCTTTATTACTGAGACATAAACTTGAAGAAAGCTTAAAATGAGAAGCTAAAGGGATATTTACTAGTTTCACATTCTTCATACCAAATCTTATGAGGATCTTCTCCACATATTTTTGTTGTGATAACCAAAGCTTACCATGTTCCCTGTCTCTGTGTATTTCCATGTTCAAAATTTGTTTTGCTGCTCCTAGATCCTTCATATCAAAATTTCTAGCCATCTGAGCCTTTAACCCATTAATCTCAAGTATGCTTTTTCTTGCTACAAGCATATCATCAACATATAATACCAAGATAATGAATAAACTATTTTTCAAACTTTTGAAGTAAATACAATGGTCATACTCACTCCTTGTAAAATTTTGGCTCACCATGAAGGAATCAAACTTCTTGTACCATTTCCTAGGAGACTCCTCCAGGCCATACAATGACTTCTTGAGTTTGCAAACAAATTTCCTGTTGCAATCTTGAACAAACCCTTCTGGTTGTTCCATATATGTCTCCTCATCCATATCTCCATGTAGAAACACTGTTTTAACATCTAGCTCCTGTAGATTTTCAACTTCTACTATGTTTGATTTTATGAGAGAAGATGCATCAAATACATCTTTGCTAATGATGATTTTGTGAGTAGTAGGATCCCACAATCTATATCCCTTAATTCCATCACCATAACCAACAAATATATACTTCTTAGATTTTGGGTCTAATTTAAAACACCTCAAAACACTTGAATGAATATAATCTAGAATAACCTTACTCGCATGACTCCTTGCTTTAAACTTCTATCTAGATTGCTTCCCATAAACACAATGCTTGCAAAAATTCAAATTCAAAGATTTTAAATTTGGAAGTAACTTACGGTTTAATAGTACCTTCAATCCTTTCTCACTCATATGACCCAATCATTGATGCCATAACCAAGTAGATTCATTTTCTTCCTCAAATACCACTGCCGCTTTATTTATTACTGTACTCCCTTCAAGCTTGTAAAGGTTTCTAACATTTGTAGCCTTCATGACCACCAAAATACCCTTGGAAAATTTCATTGATCCACCTTGACTTGTAGATTTACAACCTTCAGAATCCAAAACTCCCAAAGAAATTAAATTCTTTTTAAGTTCAGGCACATGTCTTATGTTAAAGTCCTCACAATACCATCAAACATTTTAATCTTAATGCTCCCAATCCCAACATCCTTATAAGAAACATTATTTCCTATAAGAACAACACCACCATCAATAGCTTGGTAAGACAAAAACCAACTCTTATGTGGACAAATGTGATTAGAAGCACCAAAATCGAATAACCATTCCTCATGATACTACAAGGACTTACAAACAGATAAAACTTCATCAACCATACCTGAACTCGTCTCAACCAAATTTTCTTCCTTTTTGGAGTCATCATTGTCTTCTTTCATCTCCCAACAATCTTTCTTGAGATGCCTTAATTTATTGCAATACCAACATTTTCCCCTACTATTTTCGCCTTTTGACTTAGATTTGGATGTACCTCTCAAATCTTCCCCTTTTTCTGTAGATCGACCTCTGATCACCATTGCTTCTGATGTGGGGGTTTCTATGTTAGATTTCCTCTGCATCTCTTCAGACAACAAGGCTCCCATAACAAAATCAAATTCAAGGGTGTCAATTGTGCTAAAGCTAATAGAAATGACTAAGTGATTCCAAGATTCAGGCAATGTACACCATAGAGTAACTACCTTGTCTTCATCTTCGACTTTTACACCCATACTAGCTAATTGGCATATAAGAGTATTGAAAATATTTAAATGATCAACAATTTTTATACCTTGATTCGCAAACTATACAATTCCCTCTTCAAGTAGATTCAATTTTTCAAGGATTTTGTCATATAAAGACTCTCCATTTCACTCCATAAGCCTGCAACTGTATCCTCTCCAACAATATTGAAAAGAATGTCATCTACTAAACACAACCGAATTGTGCTCAAAGCTCTTGTATCAAGATCCTCCCAATCTTCATTAGTCATATTTGTAGGTTTCTTTCACTTTCCAACCAACGCTTTGTGCAATCCTTGTTGCACTAACAAATCATGCATCTTGAGCTTCCACAACTCAAAATTATTCTTCTTATTGAATTTCTCCACCTCAAACCATGCATTCACAACCTTTGCCATCTGATGCTACAAAACAAACACCAAATCCAACACAGATGCTGCAAAATAATTGCTCTAATACCACTTGTTGAGTAAACGGAAACGTAAAACCCAGAAAACCAATAATAATTGCAACACAAGTTATATGCAAATAAATATAGAAGATAATTGAATGGAATCATAGAATAATAGAGAAGAAACATATTTACATGGTAAAACCTTGACAATATTCCAAGGAAACATCCATGGGGAAAAGTATCGGTATTCTTATTGCTCAGAAAAATTGATTACAACTTTCACACAACTGCTGCTCTTCAATTACAATTCATTACAATAAGTGATTTAGCCTTCAAGACAACAAGATATAAATAATGTCTTCAACCTGTGTTGCACATATAAAAATCCAGTTTTTGCTTTTATTGCTTTGTTTTGTTTTGTTTTTATTGATTTTAAATCTTTATCTTTTGTTTTAAATCTTTATCTTTTCCTAAAGGATTCTAAAAATAAGACTTTGCTTTATTTCCCTTATCTCTCCAAAAGATAAAATCTACTTTCTTTCTAATTTTGTTGTCATAATCTAATAGTTTCATCACAATACTAGATTGTGAATGCGATTGTGATCAAAGATCGATTATGGATAAAATCAAAGGCATCTTACATATCAAAGGCAATGTTGGAAAAGAAGTGGTAAGACTCATCATTGGGAAGCAATTTTTGGAAAGAGCCCACACTCATAATGCAAAACTCTTGGCACTCTTCACATACAATATTGCATGAACATCAGGAAAACATGAGTGGGCTGCGAGAGGTATTAGAAGACTAGTCAATCTGGCTTATCATGACTCTACACTAGCTGCCATGCGTTGTCTCAAAGGGAATCCATCAGTTGGGCTTGTTGGTGAAGCAATATGCATCGCTACAACTTTAAAGAGTGACCAATTCTTTGAAGCCATAACCTTAATGTGTGATGTCCTCTCAATGAACAACATGTCAACATATACGTATTACACTAGTTTTCATCAAAATCTCTTGACTTCAACCTAGATTGAGCGATCTCAAGAACTCATTGAAGGTATCTAGAATCTGATTTTCACTCTTTTAGTTTTCATCAAGATCTCTTGACTCCAGCCCAGATTGAGCGATCTCAAGAACTCATTGAAGGTATCTAGACTCATATTTTCACTATTTGTGGCTAGGACACCATTGCAATCCTTTTGGTTTTAATAAAATGGGAGCTATCCCCACTCCTAGAGTTTGCAAAAACAAAAAAAAAAATCATAAAAAAATATCCATGTCTTAGATATTGGAGTTAATGACATAATTCTTATAAATTATGATTTTTTTTGTTTATAGTGAAATTTATGCATTATAGAATAATGTCACTTAATAAAAAATAATAGAACAAGCAAAAATTGATTAAAAAATAAAAATAAAAGAAGATAGAAATAATTATTTAAGTTTTTCTAAAAATTACAGTTTGAATCTACATAGAAAAATCCACAACTTATTAGTTTACATAATCTTTAAATTCTTAACTGTTGATTCCTATAATTGGCATAAATTGGAATATGTTAATTATGAGCATCCCACCTAAGACAAAAAGTGGGACACACTATTGTGGAATCACCCTCCTAGCACACAAATTTGAACCTTGATTTTTTAAATTGAAATTTCTTAAAATAAACCCATATTTCCATCCCTTAATAATTATTTAAAATTATATTCCAGGACCTGGTGTGTTTAAGGGATAACCCTAATCATTTGAATGAATCTAGAATTATCATGTGATAAACCATATAAGAACAACATAGTAGCATCATAGTGTATCATAATTAATCACCATCCTCAGTAAATTGCATGCTTTCTTTCTTGGATTAGTTATAAGAGAAAATATTTCTTAATGGAAAGTGTCTGCAAGGCTCTAGAAATTTGTTGTAGGTGTGTGAAGAAGTCTTGTAATTGTAGAAAGCTATGACATAGAGGCACAAGTGTTACCAAAGAAGGCTTTATTTCAAAGGGGTAGAGTTTATTTTAAACTGAAGAGAATAGGGTGCAGTTTTATTAACCTTCTTCATTACATTCAAATATATAAATGCAAAAATTTGGAAAAATATTACAACTACAGATCTTTACATTCATGTGCATGCACGTAATAGAGAAAGATTTGAAACTTTTCAGAAGAGTAATCTTTATTGAATGAATAAATGTTCATTATCTCATACAAGCCATGAGATTAACTTGCTTATTCAAAAAAAAATATGAACAATATATGCAAGAATAAGTAAAGAGGAGAAATGAATATGTATGTAAAGAGGGTAACCAGCCATTGCTTGGAATGACTGGTTTTCATGCAGCTTTTGCCTTGTTGTTGTCCTGAGCTTCATCTGTCTCTTCTACCTCTTTCCACTCCTAATCCTACATATGACATTAGCGATGGTGTTAGAGTATACTCTAAGCAATGACTGATAACAGACATTACATACATATCCACCCTATTCATGCATACATTGAACATAAGTATACATATTTTTCTAACTGGTTTGCTTCATGTGCAGTTACAAGTGCAATCATGTTCAGATCAAATGAGTGGTGGAAATGTGGCTCCCAAAAGGGTTGAGCCCAGCTCATTATATAAGTACAACTTTTTGATCATGTGTAAAGATTTACAGTATTGCAAAAAACAAGAACTAAATCTATCTCATTTCTTGGTAATCCAATCAAAAAGGGGTTTATCATTCAGAACAGTGAATTGGTAAATTCACTGGTTTAAGTAGTAAGCCACTGCTTAATGGGGCCACATAGAAACAACAAAGATCACATAAAGAAACACTTACCTGATTTATGAATAAATAGCACTCATTGATCACCTTCAGGTGATAGTGTTCTTGGAACATGGTTGAGCAAGTGGACTATTAGACATAAGTGTTGCTGAGTTATGAACAATCAAGGAAAAACTTATATATAGCTTCTATGGCCAAGTAACAATAAGTATCAATCACCTAGAATGAGAAGGTATTAAATATTAGAGTGCATTCACATGTTGCAAGAGAATGGAACGGGAAAGCTCTAATAATTATCTGGCAATTCTAGTATCATTTGGTGTGACAAAATGTTTTGTTCCTATGAAGAGGTAAGTCAATTTCAGACCATACAGTATTAGAATGAAGGTGATGTCAATTCCTGAGAGACAATAAAAAAAATTTGAAGCTATCAACAGTGAATACAATAAGGGAAAATTACTAAGTTGTCCTTGTACAAACATCTTCATCATGCCCTTCAGGGAGTATCAAGCACGACAAACAAATAATAAGTTCTTTGTCGAAAATAAAGGAATACATATTAAATCAAATCCTCTGCCCGATATTATCCATTATGATGAGCAAGTATCCTTGTAGGAATATTTTATGGCAGTCCTTATCAATTGGCAGAAATCTTTTTAGGATTATAATATGTTGCATGTACCAACCAAGTCAGAAAAATCAATGGAGATAGTTTTTGTTTTAGGTGCTGCTACAGAATTAAATATGGCAAAATGAAGTTGCCCAATTCACAAATGTCCATGTCACGAAGTCAGTAATGAGTAATAGAATGATGCCTGTAGCATGTATGGTTGTACCCGAAAGTACAAAGAAAAGAAATGTTGAGCATAATGCACAGAAAATGTCAAGAACAATAACCCTAAATGACAGTCATAAAGACAACAAGCTGTGATAGTCTGTAATGATCATAAGATTGGATTGTTATGGTGTTTCCAAGTGACGTGCTCCAGGGTTTAGGCTCAATAGTGATGCAGAAGACAGTAGTAAAGATGTGTAGAGTTGTGGATTGTGGTCGTACTGTGCAATGTCATCAATCCCTTTTTGCAAACCATTTTCTTCACAGAGACACATCTTCTTGTGGAACAGTTGACTGGGATGGATCTTGTTTTTTTAAAACCTATTTTTCTTCTTGAGAAGAAGTTGAATCTTTGATGAGAAAAAGAGGAAATCAGAGCCTCTAATGAATGCACAAGAATATAATGCCAAGGTATCTATGAATAGAGAGATGGAGTCACAAAGTTTTCTACAGAAAATGAACAAAGTGTGAAGCCACGACTTGGGAATTTTATTTAAATCTTCAGATTTTTACTTGAATCCAAAAGGCTGAACTATGAAAAAGGAAAAAAGGATACCCATTAAAGCCATCAAGCTTTATCAGAAAATTTTCTGTTACTTACAAAACAAAAAAATGAAAGCATTTTCATTTTTTTTTAGAACAATACAAGCAAATGAAGGCCGAACTTTGCAGTTTGATATAGGGAAAACCCTTGTGGGTTTCATACCAGAAATCTAAAGAATAGGAAAATGAGTTTACATTATGGCTATTAAATATTTTGTTACATCCCGAATTGTATAGCTATTAGGCTATTAGAATTGAATAAGGATTATGTGTTTGTAAAGACAATTCTATGAATGAATAAAGATGTGAATCACCTTGTTTTAAATATGAGTTTTAATCATCTCATTCTTGTGTTATTATTTGATGTTAATCATGGTGAAAAACGTACATAATGTGATTTATGTGTGATGTTTTTATATCTTATAAAATTTATATGTATTGCTAATTTTGTGAGCAATTGACTACCGTGAGTTTATAATTGTGAATGCAGGAATGAGATCCAGTCCTCAAGACAGAGGGGAAATATCACTTGGGAGAGGGGTATTGGTCATTTGACCGGTAAAGTTAATCAGTTGAGCATACACACACATTATGAACAGTACATAGAGAAACAGGTCAGATAAGTTAGACATCCATAGGCTTAGGAGTAAGATTTACTTCCCTATGCTTTATATGATGTGATTGAATGTTAGTCTGACTTTACTGTGAATCCCTGTGAATGAACGTAAAAGAAAGAATGTGATGCAGGTCGAATAGGTACGTATACACATGTATACACTGTATACACATATCTAAATGTATAAACATATCGACACGTATGTACGTAAGCAGATGGATATGCTCGTACATATGTATCGACATGTATATACGCATACATATGTATATACATAGAGTACATGTAAACATGTTTACACGTACACATTCCGCCTGGTATCTTGATAAATGATATTCAAGTATTATTATCTGGAGGATTTAATTATATATTTATATATATATGATATATATATATTAATAAGGAGATTATTAATATATATATTTATATATATAAATATTAATACATAAGAAATGTATAAATAAAATATATAAATAGAAATTATTAAAACAATTTCAATTTCGAAAGGATTAAATTCGCATTTTTTGTGGAAAGATTAAATTCGCATTTTATTATTGTGAAAGCCTAAATATTAGAAGATAGCCGTGTATAATTCTTAAACCTTTCAAAATGCATTTGAAAAAGCAAAAAGGAAAATTTAAAAGTCGAACTTAAGGAGATGAAAGAAAATATAAAATGAAAAACTTACCCGTGAAAATGGCGGAGCTCCCTGCACAGCTGGGAATGGAAGAAGACAATGTCAAAGTTTTAAAACCAGAAAATAGCAACAAACAACTGAGCTGGGTCGATTTGGGACTTAACCTAAAACACAGCAAAAATATCATGAAAAATTCTGACGCCTGGCAGAAAAACGTGACTGTAGATTTCGTTTTGGTTTCAAGTTGAAAGATTCTTCGAATTGCTGGCTGTATAGGAGTCGATTCATCATAAAAGAACATGACTAAAGGTTTGGATGCATGGCAGGTATCACTTTGACTGAGTAAATATTGAAATTTGTCAATATTCATGCCCAGAAATGGGGAAGTTGTTTTAACTGCGACCTATAAATACCTCACAAGCTCTCATTCGAATTCACTTCAGATTTTTCTCTTCTCTGACGTTTTTAGAAAGAGCTTATCCACTGCAAATATTGTGAGCTTGTGCTAGTTATCTGTTTCAAGTGTTTCAGTGTGTGCTGAGTTTTCTCAGTATAAATTTCTGTGAGACAACGATAAAATTCTTTATTTGGAGAAATTTTTGAGTGAGGATACTGTTAGCTGGGAACAACATTAGAAGATTTCTGAAGGAGTATTACTGGAAAAGGAGCTTAAAACAGGCATGATTCTGAATTAAAGTTTAAAAACTTTAAAGTTATTTTCTTTACTCTCTTGTATTCGCTGTCTGTATTGAACTGAGAATAATGAATTGTTTTAGTAACCATTTGTTGATGATAATCTTTTATGGCATAAAGATTTAAAAGAATTTCATCTTATGCATGGGTAAGGATTAGGGAATACTTATGCATGGGTAAGGATTAGGGAATATCAGTACAGTTAAAAGAATAACTTGTTGCATTCAATTTAATTAAAGAAGATTTAATTAGGAATGGGATTTTGGAAAGAAGAGATTTAAATGTGATTAGGAAGGGGGTTTTGAAAAAGAAAGGATTCTATTTGGTTATATGCATTAATAGGGAATTATATGCATTGCACTTCAAGACTGTCTTTTGTGTATGATAGTTGATTGGTAGTAATAAATGATTATGCAACTGTTTGAAGTTCTAAACTTGTATGATCTCCGTATATGGAGAATACGTAGAATATGTAATAAATTCTAGGAACGAAATGATGTTTAAAATAAAGTGTAATCCTAGCTTGTGTTATTAGGTTAACATTAGGAAGCTCTCTCCTAGGATAAAGAATTCCGGAAACAGGAGATAGGATAGCAAACACTTGCTTAAAAACTCATTTCTAGTAAACTGTTTGAGGTAGGTAGTCTGGGGTAAACTGAACCCATTGAAGGACACGACCTACGCGTAGAGTAAGGTAGCCCAAAGGCAAATCGGCCCTGAGTAGTGTAGTGATAGATGACTTATCAGTCGTTTACTGAATCAAACACTATGGCCATAGTAATGTAATGTACCTACATCCTCTTTGTTTAGGAAGATGATTACATTGTCAGTTCACAGTGATCCAAAACACATATACTAGGTTGGGATTGTAAGGCACAAGAATCTAGTAATGTAGGACACAACACTATGCTCAGTTGGTTAACAGAATCGGTCACTCAACCAATCTCTTCGACGAAGGGAGGGCCTTTCATTGAAAAATGAATGTGCGGGGGACCGCATTATTAGTCTGTGGTTGGCGGAAAAGCACCCGAGTGATATTTCTCCTCCATAACCTGACAACCGAAGAACCAAGATTTGCAAGGGAAGAACCTGGACCGTCTTACTTCTATTTGTGCAAAAGCTTTTAAAAGTTGTGTATGTATTCTTATACTCTTATACTCTGTTATTCAATGAAAAGTTAAAGTTATTTAATTTGGAAATCATATTTATATGTTGTACTTTATTTCAAAAAGAAAAGAAAAATTTTGTTATGTTGTTGTTTACTCGTTTACTTTGGTTAAAAGTTGTAAAAGATAGAAAAAAA
>VDFB02288967.1:0-25758 GCA_007258455.2 Sequoia sempervirens | reverse complement strand
CTTAATGAAGCAAAACATTTGGTTTGGGTACAACAAACAGCAAGGCAATTTATTTCTTCATTTCTATCCTATACAATTCTAAATGAGAATAAAATAATTTCATGCACAGGTTTGTAAAAATCAGACTATATTTTCACTCTTTCAACTTATATGTTTCAATATATTTAAATATTTTTATATCTTTTCAAATATGAAACTCTAATTTAACTATCAAAATTTAAAGAGAAAAATAAAGTATAAAAGCATGCCTGAACTGTTACTTTACTTTTGCACTTCTAAGTTCTAAATGCTTAGCGCCTCCAAGTATCCACAATTGGCCACCGTCAAGATCTATATTCTTCTTTTCAAAACAAAACATAGCTAACAACTATCTATTATTCCAATACCAAGTTCCTCATGAACTTCCTTCAATATTCAATACTAATAGCACGATATGTAATCTCCAGGTTTGAACTATGAAGAACTGCCTTCAATATTCAATACTAACAATGATATGTAATCTCCAGGTTCGAACTACGAAGAACTGCCTTCAATATGGTGTATTTTCTCTGCAATAAAATTCACTATTTTTCATTGACCAGTGCGCATTCCTCTCTTTCTCGTAGCTATGAATGATAATAATAAGAATGCCTTCAATAATAATCTACTATCTTCTCTATAGCCCTTGACCCTTACCCATAACTTCCACCATAATAACTTTTAAACTGAATTTTAATGATCAGTCTGCACTATGCCTCATCACAGGCTTTCATAGCATTTTTCTATGGCGGGAATCTAGCCTACGTTGGAGGCTTTTGCCTCACATAGGATTTGGAATAGTTTGAACTATTTACTTGCCATTACTTGCATTAATTTGCATGATTAATTGTCTCCTAAATTTCATGACTCTTTTCATAGGCCGTAGGAATTTATGCAATCAAAATAATATATATATTATATATCTATATATATATATTCTTAATTATATATATCAATGTATATTTTGTGTATATATATATATATGTATTTATATTTATATATTATATATATTTTAAAAATGTACTTAAATATTAATCAAATAAACTTTATATATAAATTGATAAATCGAAAAGATGAAGATGATACAACATAACACCTTTTTTAATTGAAAAAGACTAGGCCAAGGCCCTGAAGATTTAACCTAATCTTATGACTTGATCATACTTAGCCAAAACACAAAATAAACTCAACAACAAAACTAGAGTTACTTACCTAAACTGGATACATAAACCTATGTGAGTGAGTGTGTTTGACTCATTTAGCATTAACCCATTTGTTTACCCATGTCTATATTCCTCTCTTTAGTGATACTCTTCCTCTCCCTTTGAGAGGGTAAGAATTTGATCCTACATTTAACTTAGAAAACCAATAACATAGTTAGTTCGTTATTAGTCACGACATCATAATATTGATTAGATAAAATTAAAATTAAAACATATTGCATTACGTTATAATTTCATCAAAATTTCAAATGGCATATACTAATTTACAAATGTCATATACTAATTTACAAATGTCAAAAACATGTTTTAACATGTAAATTAAAAGTAATTTGCAAATCAAAATTTGGGGTGTAACACATTTGTATACTTTTGATGTAACATGATAGATCATAAAATTACAAATTATACTTAAAATAGCTCGCTAGAATTAAGGAAGATCAACCTTAAAAAATGGATCAAGAAATTAGGCTCTCTAGATGTGGATTTCATTTGGTGTAATTAGGATAAGTTCGTGGAACCCCAAAAGGAGACAAGATGAGAACCTATGACTTTAATAGATATCCCAATCTCTATGGAACCACCCCTTTCTCAAAACTCGCACAAAATATTTCTTTGAATTAATCAACTTTCTAAGTAAGAGGGTGATTGCTTTGATAGAGGAGGCACTTTCCCTTTTATGGAAGAAATTAGTGATGAGGTTTGAGATTTCATTGACCATGATAATGTGGTTATCTCTAGAAGGAAGTGACCCATTTCCCAAACCACAAGTGACTTATATTCAAGACACTAGGATAAATAACACAAATGCTTAAAAAAATATAAAAAAACACACCCACTCCATATAGATGTCATTGTTTCAATATTTTTTATTTATTTTGATTTATATGCTAAGAAAAATGTATTATAGAATAAAATAGATTTGAAATGTTTGGTAGTATCCATTTAAATATTTAAAAATAATAAAATATTTCATAAAATAGGGGCCGGGATGTTTTCTCGTGGCCCAAGAGTTGTGCTGGAATAAAAATATACTTCCAAAAGTCGATGCCTTTGCCTAGACTACATTACATAACAAGATTCTAACAGGAGATAGATTACTGAAGCTTGGCTTCTTAGGCCCATTTTGATTCCCAATGTGTAATGCTTATGAAGAAATGATTGACCACCTGTTCATCAATTGTGAAATGGCCCAAACATGTTGGTCCAAGTTTAGAAGTATGCTGGGTTGGAAAGGTCCATTCACTAATAGTCTGCATGAGATTTTCACCTCTTAGCCTATCATGCACCACAGATCTATGCCGGATGGCATTTGTTTGGCTGCACCGACAATGATCATCTGACACATTTGGAAGGAGGGAAATGCAAGAATCTTTAAAAAAATCTATCACAACAGGTGCAACTCTATCAAACAAGATTGAAATAGGAATTTGTGAGCACCAGAACACAAAGGTAACCAATAGACGATGCAAATATTTTACTTCATGGGTGAACAAATTACAAAATTTAGGAAACACCTTATCCCACCCCAAGGAGTTATGTGTAAAAATCTAAGAGAAACTGAAGTTCTGTCAAATGGATTTTCCCCTCATCTGGAAGACTGTAATTGAACTTTGATGGAACCTCCAGGGGCAACCCGGGTGCATCCAGTGTTGGGTATATATAATCAGAGATTGTCTACGAAATCTTATATGGGAAAGCTCCATCAAACTTCCAGATGGAACAAATAACAACACCAAATTCTCAGCATTACTGGAAGGTCTCAAAAAGTGCAGAGAACTTAATTTTGATCGCATTAACATAGAGGCTAACTCTGCAATAGTCATCAAGGCGATTGTATCCAACTTAGCACCAAGCTGGAAACTGAAAATGTGGATAAACGGTGGGTGGGGCATGCTTGAAAGGCTCTCAAATTACTCCCTAATGCATGTATACAGGGAAGAAAACACGACATCAAACATTCATTCAAAAATGGAAATTGAACAAAATGTCACATCCATTACATCTTGAATCTGGACTGCAAGGACGATTTGGGGACATCTATGGTCTAAAGTTGATTGCAAAATATAACATTGAGATATAACTGAAAGATTAAAATGATAAAAGAATCAGACTTTTCCAGATGAAAGGTATGAATGAACATACGACAACGTCCTCTTGTGATCTATCAAATCTCGATAAGCATGGTGTTTGACCTTCAAGGCTAGAGAATAGCTTTAAAGCCATTGACTTACCTGTATAGGGTTTGTGTTGTCTAAACAGAAACGTAAAACAAAAAAAATCAATAGTAATTGCAGCACAAGTTATATGCAAAGAAATACAAAAGATAATTAAATGGAATCATAGAATAATAGAGAAGACACAAATTTATGTGGTAAAACCTTGACAATGTGCCAAGGAAACATCCACGGGAAAATTATTAGTATTCTTATTGCTCAGAGAAATTGATTACAACTTTCACACAAATGTTGCTCTTCAATTACAATTCATTACAATCAATGATTTAGCCTTCAAAGCAACAAGATATAAATACTATCTTCAACCTGTGTTGCACATAGAAAAATTCAGCTTTTGTTTTTATTGCTTTGTTTTGTTTTGTTTTATTGATTTTAAATCTTTATAGATTTTCCAAAAGGATTCCAAAGATAAGACCTTGCTTTATTTCCCTTATCTCTCCAAAAGATAAAATTTGTTTTCTTTCTAATTTTGTTGTCATAATCTAACAATCTCCACCTTGACAACAATTTACTTGATACTTGCCCATGCCCATTCATCACTTTTTATGCAAGCCAAGAGAAGTCATTTAACTCCACTTCAACTTCTCTAACTTTACTGGTTTTGTCAGCATGTCTACACAATTTTCTATTGTTTGAACTTTCTCAAGAGCTACTCCACCTCCATCAATAACCTGTCTTACAAAATGATATTTAATCGCAATATGCTTAGTCCTATTGTGATAAGCTGGATTTTTAGTTAGATGTATAACACTTTGACTATCACAAAATGCAATAACCCTATCCTGCACTTTTCCAAACTCACCCAAAACACCCTTCAACCATATTGCCTCTTTGCAAGCATGTGAGACAGCCATATACTCTACCTCAATAGTGGATAAATCAATTGTTTCTTGAAGCTTTGACATCCAACAAATAGGTCCTCCTGCAAGAGTAAAGACATAACTTAATGTAGATCTCCCTTTGTCCAAATCACCTGCAAAATCTGAATCAACATAACCACAAAATGAACCACTACTACCATCAAAGGTGATACAATAATCACTTGTGCCTCTAAGATATTAAATTTAGTGATCGGATTAAATGCACAGAAAATTAATTCAAAAATCAACACAAGACACAACAGATACCCTAGGAAAACCCTCCTCTTGAGGGAGAAAAACCAAGCACTAATATATCTCTTGTATATTAATTCTTGAAGAGAAACACTTGTACAAATGAGGCCAATAAGAGGGGCCAAAATAATGCACCAACAGATGATGCAATCACAGATCTTATCACATATAATATGCTAACACAGAACTGAAGTCTTTATCAAAATTGCACTGCACATATAATGAACTCGCACTACTCCTATAATGAATTCGCACTTGAGACAAGTGATAATGGAATGAATTGAATTCTGAATGGATAATGAATGAATGAAACTCAATGAATATAAATACATGTGTGGAGAAGAGACACACCTCTTCATGAAACTCCAAGTTGGCCTCCAACAATAATAACTGATGTCTAGAGAAGGATCGCATCCAATAAGGAATGGGTCGACACACATAAGAACTCGTGCCATTCAGATGAAGCGCACCTCTTCACAATGTCAGCTTTAATAAATAGACAACACCTCTAAATACTCGTGCCTCTTCAAGAATAGAAGTCTCTATAAATTAAATAGCTTTAAGCTATTATTTAATTTACTCAATCAAAAAATAAATAGGCTGGAAGGAATCGCACGATGCTGCATTTATCATCAACACTCCCTCTCAGCTAGGGAGAGTACTTCCAGCTATGCAAGACATGTCACCTCAATGTGATGTCTACCACATTGGATACAACCAAATGTGAAAAGAAGAATATCACCTCATCGTGATATTAGATATCACCTCAACATGATATCAACCATAATGGATACAACCATTCTATGGTGTGTACAAGTGTTCATCACTTGCGTGATGTTGTCACCTCAACATGACTTTCACCATGGCTCTCCAGAGGGTGAAACACAAGTACAAGATGTGTCATGGAGTCACACACATGAAATCCACCATGACTCTCTCAGAGGGTGGAAACAAGGGCTTTCACCTCAAATCTCAAAGAGAAATGCATTAACAAGGGATTTCACCTCGAACTTCTCTTCTCAGAGAAGAACTCATTAAACAAGGGATTTTACCTTGAACTTCTCTCGCAGAGAAGAACTCATTAACAGGATCACTAATACTGAGATTCTTTCTCAGTTAAGGCTGGATTCTCCACAATACCAGGCTTATCTCGAAAGTACACAAACTTGATTCTGGAGAGAGGCTTGGTGAGAATGTCTGTTGTTTGCTCATCAGTGCTGATATACCTCAACTGTATAGCCTTCCGCAATACCATATCTCTAATATAGTCGTACTTGATCTCAACATGCTTGGTTCTATCATGAAACATAGGATTGACAGAAAACTTCACGCAACTCTGGTTATCACAATGAATGATAGTAGGCTCCATTGATTGTCCAAATAATCTTGCAAGGAGCTTAAAAGCCACACTGCTTCCCGACCTGCCATACAAGCTGCAATATACTCTGCCTCTGCTGTACTCAATGCTACAGATGACTGCTTCCTGCTGCACCAGGATATCATAGCAAAACCAAAACTGAAGCAACAACTAGAGGTGCTCTTCCGATCTATGACACACCCTACCTAATCAGAATCAGTATATCCATGCAACTCTAAGCCTGCATCTAAAGAGTATCTCAATCCATATCCAACTGTGCCACACAAGTATCTCAGGATATGTTTAGCTGCAACGAGATGTATCTATCTCGATTCACACATGAACTGACTAAGTGCACTCATAGCATAACAAATATCTGATCTAGTGTTAACTAGATACATCAAGGACCCAATCAGCTGTTTGTACATAGTAGGATCCACCAAGTCTGAACTAGATGCAACCTCCTTCAATTTATGTAGGTTGGTCTCCATGGGTGTAGACATGGATTTGCAATCTGTCATACCAAACCTCTTAAGTATATCAATGGTGTCCCTTGACTTAGAATCATCTCATCTGGTTTCTGCTAGACTTCTAAGCCAAGGAAGTAATGCATGAGCCCAAGGTCCTTCATCTCAAATTCAGAAGCCAACTCCTTCTTACATTCGAGAATCAGGTAATCTTCTCCAATAAGAATCAAATCATCAACATATAAGACGAAAATTAATGCTTCACCATTAATTACCTTGAAGTATAGGTTTGAATCAACATCATTCTTCAAGAAACCCAAACTTGACAGGTAACGATCAATCCTTTCGTACCATGCACGAGGAGCCTGCTTAAGACGATACAGGGCCTTCTTCAGTTTGCAAACATGAGACTCCTTCCCATGAACCTCAAATCCATCAGGTTGCTCGATATAAACTTCTTCCTTAATCACACCATTCAGAAATGCTATCTTCACATCCATCTGATGAATCTTCCATCCTCTAGATGCAGCAATAGCAATGATGGTTCTGATTGAAGTATAGCGAGCAACAAGAGAAAATGTTTCTTTGTAATCAACTCCCTCTTTCTGTGAAAACCCACGAGCCACGAATCTTTCCTTGTACTTCTCAATGCTCCCATCTGCAACATGCTTGATTTTGAAGAGCCATTTCAAAGATACCATAGATTTTCCCTCAGGTCTAGGAACAATGTCCCAAACATCATTCTTGAGAATTGATTGGTACTCCTCTGCCATAGCATCTCTTCAAACCTGTTGACTAGATGCTTCCTCAACACAGGTAGGCTCAGATTCAATAATCTGACTCATTAAGGCAACATAACTGGAGAACTTATGTGGCCTTTTACTTTCCCTGAATGTGCCTCTAGGAGCTGCAAAACTTTCAGCCTCTTACATAGTACGCCTGGCCCATAGAGGTCTTTTTCTCCCAATTACAATGTCGGTAGGCCCATCGGTAGGTTCTAAGGGTTCAATAGGATCAATATCTTCTTTCGCTTCTGAAGTCTCCCTCTGAATCTCAGGAGTATGGTCAACTTCCATATCCTGAGGAGACTCTTCATTATTGATCTCCATATGAGTGCCCCTAGATCTCCTGAATGCAACATCTTCCTCGAATGTGACATCCCTACTGATCTCGATCAACTTCTGCCCTGGAATGTATATCATGTAGGCTTTTGATGTCTCGTTGTAGCCCACAAAGATTCCCTTCTTTCCAGAAGGCTCCAACTTTGTTCTCTTTTCCTTTGGAACATGAATATATACAAGGCATCCAAAGATCCTCAAATGACTAACCTCAGGTTTCTTCCCTGTAAAGGATTCTTTTGGAGTCATATTCTCCAAGATCTTGTGAGGACTTCTACTCTGAACATATACATCAGTCCTAGAAGCTTCTTCCCATAAGAAGGTTTGCAAATCTTAGTCATGGATCATGGATTTTGCTGCTTCCACGATCGTCATGTTCTTTCTTTCTACAATACCATTATGTTGAGGATTATAGGGGACACAAAACTCCCTCTTAATCCCTGCATCAATACAAAAATCCCTAAAGCTACCAGAGGTGTATTCTCCACCATTATTTGCTCTAAGGACCTTGATTCTTTTACCAGAAAGATTCTCTACCAAGGCTTTGAACTCCTTAAACCTTCCTAACACTTCCTCAGACTCTTTAGTTTTCAAAAAATAAATCCAAGTCTTTCTAGATTGGTCATCAATAAACAAAAGATGATACAAAAATCCACTTGAAGACAGAACAGACATAGGTCCACATAAATCAAAATGAATAAGGTCTAAAATACACTTAAATCTATTTTCTCTACTATGGAAATGAGCTTTTGTATTCTTAGCCAATGCACAACCCTTGCAAGTTCCTTCATGCTCCTGATTGAACTTAGGAAGACCCGTAAGCATCTTCTCCATGATAGGTAAGGCTCAGAAGTGAAGATGAGCCAATCTTTGATGCCAAAGATCACATAAACTTGAAGAATCATGAACTAATGCCTGTTGTGGATGCATACAAAGTCTATAGATACTTTCATGTCTAACTCCAATTACTTGAGCATCTTTGAAACTGGATTTCTCTGTCCACACAAGTACTTTTCCTTTAGAGAAGGCAACTTGATATCCTTTATCTTCTAGAGCTGAAATTGAAATGAGATTGTGCTTGATTCTTGGAACATAAAGAACATTGCTCAACTGAAGTGTGATGCTCGAATCCAAATGAAGAGTAGAAGTCCCAATCCCTTTCACGGAGTAGCTTGCATCATCTCCAATAATGACTTGTTCGGAAGACTCCTTCTCCACCAAGCTTGATAAGTGCTCCTTAAAACCTGTGATGTGTCGAGAAGCTCCACTGTCGATCAACCAAGTGTTGGTGTTTGAAGGTACATTGCTTGACAATGCCGAGTAGAATAAATATTCACATGTATCCTTTTGCGGAGAGGCATCATCAACATCTGCAATGGTGGCTTGTTGCTTAGGTCTAGTTGGACAATGCTTAGCAAAGTGGTCGAACTTATCACACCTAAAGCATTGGATCTTGGACAAGTCTCTCTTTTTCTTGGAAGGGGGAGCACCATCATTTCCCTTATCTTGATTCCTCTTGAAGAATCCTTTCTTTCCATCTTTTCCTTTCTTCTTCGAAGTTTGGGAGGTGAGAACATGAATATCTTCATTAGATGAACTTTGACCAACGCCTCTAGCCACCAATCTTGACTCCTCTTGAATGCAATCAACCCTCAAGTGATCAAACTTAGGAAGTTTTGATCTTGCACTGATTCCTTGAATGTAGGACTCCCATGATAATGGAAGACCATTGAGAGCAAGCATCGTCAAATCTTTATCATCGACTACATGATCAATTGTAGAGAGCCGATCTATCAGTTCTGAAATCCTCATGAAATACGCAATCATTGTTTCTCCTTTCACCATCTTCACATGGTATAGTTGTTGCTTCAATGCAAGTGCTCAAATTGTGTTGTTGATTTCGTACATCTCCTCCAATGTTTTGAACATATCCCTTGTTGTCTTCAACTTGGAGACAATCAGAACAATATGGTCTTTGACGGAATCAACCAACGACTTCTTCGCCTTGATGTCTTGCTTCCTCCATTGCAACTTCTCTTCTTCCTCTTCTGGTTCGGGAACTTTGGTTTCCACAAACTCAGCCAAACCATTCTCTTCCAATGTGAGCATGATTCTAAACCTCCATGATGTATAGTTGGATGCTCCCTCGAGTCTATCCTCAATCTTCAAACCGTTCACCATCTTGACTAAGATAGAGATAGACAAATAAATATCAAGAAGAGAATAGAGTATTGCTGTAAGGACAAATCTGATCATGGTCTTCTCAAACCTGCTCTGATACCATGTTAAATTTAGTGATCAAATTAAATGCACAGAAAATTAATTCAAAAATCAACACAAGACACAACAGATACCCTGGGAAAACCCTCCTCTTGAGGGAGAAAAACCCAACACTAATATATCTCTTGTATATTAATTCTTGAAGAGAAACACTTGTACAAATGAGGCCAATAAGAGGGTCCAAAATAATGCACCAACAAATGATGCAATCACAGATCTTATCACATATAATTTGCTAACACAGAACTGAAGTCTTTATCAAAATCGCACTGCACATATGATGAACTCGTACTGCTCCTATAATGAATTCGCAATTGAGACAAGTGATAATGGAATGAACTGAATGTTGAATGGATAATGAATGAATGAAACTCAATGAATATAAATACATGTGTGGAGAAGAGACACACCTCTTCATGAAACTCCAAGTCGGCCTCCAACAATAATAACTGATGTCTAGAGAAGGATCGCATCCAATAAGGAATGGGTTGGCACACATAAGAACTCATGCCATTCAGATGAAGCGCACCTCTTCACAAGGTCGGCTTTAATAAATAGATAGCACCTCTAAATACTCGTGCCTCTTCAAGAATAGAAGTCTCTATAAATTAAATAGCTTTAAGCTATTATTTAATTTACTCAATCAAAAAATAGATAGGCTGGAAGGAATCTCACGATGTTGCATTTATCATCAACATAAGATACCGAAGCACCCATTTTACTCCTGGCCAATTGTCTTTACTTGGATTTTCCATGTATCTACTGACAATGTGCCAAATACATGTGAAATATCTAGTCTTGTACATACCATCAAATACATTAAACTTCCTACCGCATTAGCATACGGTACACAAGACATATAATCCTTTTCTTCTTTATTACTGAGACATAAACTTGAAGAAAGCTTAAAATGAGAAGCTAAAGGGATATTTACTAGTTTCACATTCTTCATACCAAATCTTATGAGGATCTTCTCCACATATTTTTGTTGTGATAACCAAAGCTTACCATGTTCCCTGTCTCTGTGTATTTCCATGTTCAAAATTTGTTTTGCTGCTCCTAGATCCTTCATATCAAAATTTCTAGCCATCTGAGCCTTTAACCCATTAATCTCAAGTATGCTTTTTCTTGCTACAAGCATATCATCAACATATAATACCAAGATAATGAATAAACTATTTTTCAAACTTTTGAAGTAAATACAATGGTCATACTCACTCCTTGTAAAATTTTGGCTCACCATGAAGGAATCAAACTTCTTGTACCATTTCCTAGGAGACTCCTCCAGGCCATACAATGACTTCTTGAGTTTGCAAACAAATTTCCTGTTGCAATCTTGAACAAACCCTTCTGGTTGTTCCATATATGTCTCCTCATCCATATCTCCATGTAGAAACACTGTTTTAACATCTAGCTCCTGTAGATTTTCAACTTCTACTATGTTTGATTTTATGAGAGAAGATGCATCAAATACATCTTTGCTAATGATGATTTTGTGAGTAGTAGGATCCCACAATCTATATCCCTTAATTCCATCACCATAACCAACAAATATATACTTCTTAGATTTTGGGTCTAATTTAAAACACCTCAAAACACTTGAATGAATATAATCTAGAATAACCTTACTCGCATGACTCCTTGCTTTAAACTTCTATCTAGATTGCTTCCCATAAACACAATGCTTGCAAAAATTCAAATTCAAAGATTTTAAATTTGGAAGTAACTTACGGTTTAATAGTACCTTCAATCCTTTCTCACTCATATGACCCAATCATTGATGCCATAACCAAGTAGATTCATTTTCTTCCTCAAATACCACTGCCGCTTTATTTATTACTGTACTCCCTTCAAGCTTGTAAAGGTTTCTAACATTTGTAGCCTTCATGACCACCAAAATACCCTTGGAAAATTTCATTGATCCACCTTGACTTGTAGATTTACAACCTTCAGAATCCAAAACTCCCAAAGAAATTAAATTCTTTTTAAGTTCAGGCACATGTCTTATGTTAAAGTCCTCACAATACCATCAAACATTTTAATCTTAATGCTCCCAATCCCAACATCCTTATAAGAAACATTATTTCCTATAAGAACAACACCACCATCAATAGCTTGGTAAGACAAAAACCAACTCTTATGTGGACAAATGTGATTAGAAGCACCAAAATCGAATAACCATTCCTCATGATACTACAAGGACTTACAAACAGATAAAACTTCATCAACCATACCTGAACTCGTCTCAACCAAATTTTCTTCCTTTTTGGAGTCATCATTGTCTTCTTTCATCTCCCAACAATCTTTCTTGAGATGCCTTAATTTATTGCAATACCAACATTTTCCCCTACTATTTTCGCCTTTTGACTTAGATTTGGATGTACCTCTCAAATCTTCCCCTTTTTCTGTAGATCGACCTCTGATCACCATTGCTTCTGATGTGGGGGTTTCTATGTTAGATTTCCTCTGCATCTCTTCAGACAACAAGGCTCCCATAACAAAATCAAATTCAAGGGTGTCAATTGTGCTAAAGCTAATAGAAATGACTAAGTGATTCCAAGATTCAGGCAATGTACACCATAGAGTAACTACCTTGTCTTCATCTTCGACTTTTACACCCATACTAGCTAATTGGCATATAAGAGTATTGAAAATATTTAAATGATCAACAATTTTTATACCTTGATTCGCAAACTATACAATTCCCTCTTCAAGTAGATTCAATTTTTCAAGGATTTTGTCATATAAAGACTCTCCATTTCACTCCATAAGCCTGCAACTGTATCCTCTCCAACAATATTGAAAAGAATGTCATCTACTAAACACAACCGAATTGTGCTCAAAGCTCTTGTATCAAGATCCTCCCAATCTTCATTAGTCATATTTGTAGGTTTCTTTCACTTTCCAACCAACGCTTTGTGCAATCCTTGTTGCACTAACAAATCATGCATCTTGAGCTTCCACAACTCAAAATTATTCTTCTTATTGAATTTCTCCACCTCAAACCATGCATTCACAACCTTTGCCATCTGATGCTACAAAACAAACACCAAATCCAACACAGATGCTGCAAAATAATTGCTCTAATACCACTTGTTGAGTAAACGGAAACGTAAAACCCAGAAAACCAATAATAATTGCAACACAAGTTATATGCAAATAAATATAGAAGATAATTGAATGGAATCATAGAATAATAGAGAAGAAACATATTTACATGGTAAAACCTTGACAATATTCCAAGGAAACATCCATGGGGAAAAGTATCGGTATTCTTATTGCTCAGAAAAATTGATTACAACTTTCACACAACTGCTGCTCTTCAATTACAATTCATTACAATAAGTGATTTAGCCTTCAAGACAACAAGATATAAATAATGTCTTCAACCTGTGTTGCACATATAAAAATCCAGTTTTTGCTTTTATTGCTTTGTTTTGTTTTGTTTTTATTGATTTTAAATCTTTATCTTTTGTTTTAAATCTTTATCTTTTCCTAAAGGATTCTAAAAATAAGACTTTGCTTTATTTCCCTTATCTCTCCAAAAGATAAAATCTACTTTCTTTCTAATTTTGTTGTCATAATCTAATAGTTTCATCACAATACTAGATTGTGAATGCGATTGTGATCAAAGATCGATTATGGATAAAATCAAAGGCATCTTACATATCAAAGGCAATGTTGGAAAAGAAGTGGTAAGACTCATCATTGGGAAGCAATTTTTGGAAAGAGCCCACACTCATAATGCAAAACTCTTGGCACTCTTCACATACAATATTGCATGAACATCAGGAAAACATGAGTGGGCTGCGAGAGGTATTAGAAGACTAGTCAATCTGGCTTATCATGACTCTACACTAGCTGCCATGCGTTGTCTCAAAGGGAATCCATCAGTTGGGCTTGTTGGTGAAGCAATATGCATCGCTACAACTTTAAAGAGTGACCAATTCTTTGAAGCCATAACCTTAATGTGTGATGTCCTCTCAATGAACAACATGTCAACATATACGTATTACACTAGTTTTCATCAAAATCTCTTGACTTCAACCTAGATTGAGCGATCTCAAGAACTCATTGAAGGTATCTAGAATCTGATTTTCACTCTTTTAGTTTTCATCAAGATCTCTTGACTCCAGCCCAGATTGAGCGATCTCAAGAACTCATTGAAGGTATCTAGACTCATATTTTCACTATTTGTGGCTAGGACACCATTGCAATCCTTTTGGTTTTAATAAAATGGGAGCTATCCCCACTCCTAGAGTTTGCAAAAACAAAAAAAAAAATCATAAAAAAATATCCATGTCTTAGATATTGGAGTTAATGACATAATTCTTATAAATTATGATTTTTTTTGTTTATAGTGAAATTTATGCATTATAGAATAATGTCACTTAATAAAAAATAATAGAACAAGCAAAAATTGATTAAAAAATAAAAATAAAAGAAGATAGAAATAATTATTTAAGTTTTTCTAAAAATTACAGTTTGAATCTACATAGAAAAATCCACAACTTATTAGTTTACATAATCTTTAAATTCTTAACTGTTGATTCCTATAATTGGCATAAATTGGAATATGTTAATTATGAGCATCCCACCTAAGACAAAAAGTGGGACACACTATTGTGGAATCACCCTCCTAGCACACAAATTTGAACCTTGATTTTTTAAATTGAAATTTCTTAAAATAAACCCATATTTCCATCCCTTAATAATTATTTAAAATTATATTCCAGGACCTGGTGTGTTTAAGGGATAACCCTAATCATTTGAATGAATCTAGAATTATCATGTGATAAACCATATAAGAACAACATAGTAGCATCATAGTGTATCATAATTAATCACCATCCTCAGTAAATTGCATGCTTTCTTTCTTGGATTAGTTATAAGAGAAAATATTTCTTAATGGAAAGTGTCTGCAAGGCTCTAGAAATTTGTTGTAGGTGTGTGAAGAAGTCTTGTAATTGTAGAAAGCTATGACATAGAGGCACAAGTGTTACCAAAGAAGGCTTTATTTCAAAGGGGTAGAGTTTATTTTAAACTGAAGAGAATAGGGTGCAGTTTTATTAACCTTCTTCATTACATTCAAATATATAAATGCAAAAATTTGGAAAAATATTACAACTACAGATCTTTACATTCATGTGCATGCACGTAATAGAGAAAGATTTGAAACTTTTCAGAAGAGTAATCTTTATTGAATGAATAAATGTTCATTATCTCATACAAGCCATGAGATTAACTTGCTTATTCAAAAAAAAATATGAACAATATATGCAAGAATAAGTAAAGAGGAGAAATGAATATGTATGTAAAGAGGGTAACCAGCCATTGCTTGGAATGACTGGTTTTCATGCAGCTTTTGCCTTGTTGTTGTCCTGAGCTTCATCTGTCTCTTCTACCTCTTTCCACTCCTAATCCTACATATGACATTAGCGATGGTGTTAGAGTATACTCTAAGCAATGACTGATAACAGACATTACATACATATCCACCCTATTCATGCATACATTGAACATAAGTATACATATTTTTCTAACTGGTTTGCTTCATGTGCAGTTACAAGTGCAATCATGTTCAGATCAAATGAGTGGTGGAAATGTGGCTCCCAAAAGGGTTGAGCCCAGCTCATTATATAAGTACAACTTTTTGATCATGTGTAAAGATTTACAGTATTGCAAAAAACAAGAACTAAATCTATCTCATTTCTTGGTAATCCAATCAAAAAGGGGTTTATCATTCAGAACAGTGAATTGGTAAATTCACTGGTTTAAGTAGTAAGCCACTGCTTAATGGGGCCACATAGAAACAACAAAGATCACATAAAGAAACACTTACCTGATTTATGAATAAATAGCACTCATTGATCACCTTCAGGTGATAGTGTTCTTGGAACATGGTTGAGCAAGTGGACTATTAGACATAAGTGTTGCTGAGTTATGAACAATCAAGGAAAAACTTATATATAGCTTCTATGGCCAAGTAACAATAAGTATCAATCACCTAGAATGAGAAGGTATTAAATATTAGAGTGCATTCACATGTTGCAAGAGAATGGAACGGGAAAGCTCTAATAATTATCTGGCAATTCTAGTATCATTTGGTGTGACAAAATGTTTTGTTCCTATGAAGAGGTAAGTCAATTTCAGACCATACAGTATTAGAATGAAGGTGATGTCAATTCCTGAGAGACAATAAAAAAAATTTGAAGCTATCAACAGTGAATACAATAAGGGAAAATTACTAAGTTGTCCTTGTACAAACATCTTCATCATGCCCTTCAGGGAGTATCAAGCACGACAAACAAATAATAAGTTCTTTGTCGAAAATAAAGGAATACATATTAAATCAAATCCTCTGCCCGATATTATCCATTATGATGAGCAAGTATCCTTGTAGGAATATTTTATGGCAGTCCTTATCAATTGGCAGAAATCTTTTTAGGATTATAATATGTTGCATGTACCAACCAAGTCAGAAAAATCAATGGAGATAGTTTTTGTTTTAGGTGCTGCTACAGAATTAAATATGGCAAAATGAAGTTGCCCAATTCACAAATGTCCATGTCACGAAGTCAGTAATGAGTAATAGAATGATGCCTGTAGCATGTATGGTTGTACCCGAAAGTACAAAGAAAAGAAATGTTGAGCATAATGCACAGAAAATGTCAAGAACAATAACCCTAAATGACAGTCATAAAGACAACAAGCTGTGATAGTCTGTAATGATCATAAGATTGGATTGTTATGGTGTTTCCAAGTGACGTGCTCCAGGGTTTAGGCTCAATAGTGATGCAGAAGACAGTAGTAAAGATGTGTAGAGTTGTGGATTGTGGTCGTACTGTGCAATGTCATCAATCCCTTTTTGCAAACCATTTTCTTCACAGAGACACATCTTCTTGTGGAACAGTTGACTGGGATGGATCTTGTTTTTTTAAAACCTATTTTTCTTCTTGAGAAGAAGTTGAATCTTTGATGAGAAAAAGAGGAAATCAGAGCCTCTAATGAATGCACAAGAATATAATGCCAAGGTATCTATGAATAGAGAGATGGAGTCACAAAGTTTTCTACAGAAAATGAACAAAGTGTGAAGCCACGACTTGGGAATTTTATTTAAATCTTCAGATTTTTACTTGAATCCAAAAGGCTGAACTATGAAAAAGGAAAAAAGGATACCCATTAAAGCCATCAAGCTTTATCAGAAAATTTTCTGTTACTTACAAAACAAAAAAATGAAAGCATTTTCATTTTTTTTTAGAACAATACAAGCAAATGAAGGCCGAACTTTGCAGTTTGATATAGGGAAAACCCTTGTGGGTTTCATACCAGAAATCTAAAGAATAGGAAAATGAGTTTACATTATGGCTATTAAATATTTTGTTACATCCCGAATTGTATAGCTATTAGGCTATTAGAATTGAATAAGGATTATGTGTTTGTAAAGACAATTCTATGAATGAATAAAGATGTGAATCACCTTGTTTTAAATATGAGTTTTAATCATCTCATTCTTGTGTTATTATTTGATGTTAATCATGGTGAAAAACGTACATAATGTGATTTATGTGTGATGTTTTTATATCTTATAAAATTTATATGTATTGCTAATTTTGTGAGCAATTGACTACCGTGAGTTTATAATTGTGAATGCAGGAATGAGATCCAGTCCTCAAGACAGAGGGGAAATATCACTTGGGAGAGGGGTATTGGTCATTTGACCGGTAAAGTTAATCAGTTGAGCATACACACACATTATGAACAGTACATAGAGAAACAGGTCAGATAAGTTAGACATCCATAGGCTTAGGAGTAAGATTTACTTCCCTATGCTTTATATGATGTGATTGAATGTTAGTCTGACTTTACTGTGAATCCCTGTGAATGAACGTAAAAGAAAGAATGTGATGCAGGTCGAATAGGTACGTATACACATGTATACACTGTATACACATATCTAAATGTATAAACATATCGACACGTATGTACGTAAGTAGATGGATATGCTCGTACATATGTATCGACATGTATATACGCATACATATGTATATACATAGAGTACATGTAAACATGTTTACACGTACACATTCCGCCTGGTATCTTGATAAATGATATTCAAGTATTATTATCTGGAGGATTTAATTATATATTTATATATATATGATATATATATATTAATAAGGAGATTATTAATATATATATTTATATATATAAATATTAATACATAAGAAATGTATAAATAAAATATATAAATAGAAATTATTAAAACAATTTCAATTTCGAAAGGATTAAATTCGCATTTTTTGTGGAAAGATTAAATTCGCATTTTATTATTGTGAAAGCCTAAATATTAGAAGATAGCCGTGTATAATTCTTAAACCTTTCAAAATGCATTTGAAAAAGTAAAAAGGAAAATTTAAAAGTCGAACTTAAGGAGATGAAAGAAAATATAAAATGAAAAACTTACCCGTGAAAATGGTGGAGCTCCCTGCACAGCTGGGAATGGAAGAAGACAATGTCAAAGTTTTAAAACCAGAAAATAGCAACAAACAACTGAGCTGGGTCGATTTGGGACTTAACCTAAAACGCAGCAAAAATATCATGAAAAATTCTGACGCCTGGCAGAAAAACGTGACTGTAGATTTCGTTTTGGTTTCAAGTTGAAAGATTCTTCGAATTGCTGGCTGTATAGGAGTCGATTCATCATAAAAGAACATGACTAAAGGTTTGGATGCATGGCAGGTATCACTTTGACTGAGTAAATATTGAAATTTGTCAATATTCATGCCCAGAAATGGGGAAGTTGTTTTAACTGCGACCTATAAATACCTGACAAGCTCTCATTAGAATTCACTTCAGATTTTTCTCTTCTCTGACGTTTTTAGAAAGAGCTTATCCACTGCAAATATTGTGAGCTTGTGCTAGTTATCTGTTTCAAGTGTTTCAGTGTGTGCTGAGTTTTCTCAGTATAAATTTCTGTGAGACAACGATAAAATTCTTTATTTGGAGAAATTTTTGAGTGAGGATACTGTTAGCTGGGAACAACATTAGAAGATTTCTGAAGGAGTATTACTGGAAAAGGAGCTTAAAACAGGCATGATTCTGAATTAAAGTTTAAAAACTTTAAAGTTATTTTCTTTACTGTCTTGTATTCGCTGTCTGTATTGAACTGAGAATAATGAATTGTTTTAGTAACCATTTGTTGATGATAATCTTTTATGGCATAAAGATTTAAAAGAATTTCATCTTATGCATGGGTAAGGATTAGGGAATACTTATGCATGGGTAAGGATTAGGGAATATCAGTACAGTTAAAAGAATAACTTGTTGCATTCAATTTAATTAAAGAAGATTTAATTAGGAATGGGATTTTGGAAAGAAGAGATTTAAATGTGATTAGGAAGGGGGTTTTGAAAAAGAAAGGATTCTATTTGGTTATATGCATTAATAGGGAATTATATGCATTGCACTTCAAGACTGTCTTTTGTGTATGATAGTTGATTGGTAGTAATAAATGATTATGCAACTGTTTGAAGTTCTAAACTTGTATGATCTCCGTATATGGAGAATACGTAGAATATGTAATAAATTCTAGGAACGAAATGATGTTTAAAATAAAGTGTAATCCTAGCTTGTGTTATTAGGTTAACATTAGGAAGCTCTCTCCTAGGATAAAGAATTCCGGAAACAGGAGATAGGATAGCAAACACTTGCTTAAAAACTCATTTCTAGTAAACTGTTTGAGGTAGGTAGTCTGGGGTAAACTGAACCCACTGAAGGACACGACCTACGCGTAGAGTAAGGTAGCCCGAAGGCAAATCGGCCCTGAGTAGTGTAGTGATAGATGACTTATCAGTCGTTTACTGAATCAAACACTATGGCCATAGTAATGTAATGTACCTACATCCTCTTTGTTTAGGAAGATGATTACATTGTCAGTTCACAGTGATCCAAAACACATATACTAGGTTGGGATTGTAAGGCACAAGAATCTAGTAATGTAGGACACGACACTATGCTCAGTTGGTTAACGGAATCGGTCACTCAACCAATCTCTTCGACGAAGGGAGGGCCATTCATTGAAAAATGAATGTGCGGGGGACCGCATTATTAGTCCGTGGTTGGCGGAAAAGCACCCGAGTGATATTTCTCCTCCATAACCTGACAACCGAAGAACCAAGATTTGCAAGGGAAGAACCTGGACCATCTTACTTCTATTTGTGCAAAAGCTTTTAAAGCTGTGTATGTATTCTTATACTCTTATACTCTGTTATTCAATGAAAAGTTAAAGTTATTTAATTTGGAAAAGTATGAAATCATATTTATATGTTGTACTTTATTTCGAAAAGAAAAGAAAAATTTTGTTATGTTGTTGTTTACTCATTTACTTTGGTTAAAAGTTGTAAAAGATAGAAAAAAAAATTTTAACGTAGATGTCGGGTCGTTACATGTGGTATCAGAGCTACCAGGTTTGTACTCTGGAACCTATGAGCTCACTTATTTTCCTTTCCAACATAATCTCATGTTGTGAAAATACTTGTGTTAGGATGGTGCATATCAGAATGACAGCACGAAAGTCTGTTATCGGAAATGAGCGCTACCTGAAGGCCAAGAAGGAAAAAGAAGCTCGTTAGAACTATCCAAGGAACCAATTATGACAACGCAATCTGGTTGAGCGATACAGAAACCTTCAGTCATGCACTTTCTCGAATCAGTCTTGAGAAGAGAAAGATGAAGATGGAAACAATGTATAACTACCTTCCTGCAATACAACCTGAGGAATCTGACATGTTACCACTCTCCAGAGATATGCCATCCGAAGAAAGTACAAATCTTACACTTGTCTTTAGGGATCCAAGGGTTCAACCTTTAGCTGAGATTATTGAAATTTCTTCAAGTAACGAGTCTGAAGGCTATACACCTAAGACACCACCTATGGAGAAATGGTCTCACGAACAAATGTCTGCAAACATTGTTGATGAGCACCATAACGATATTGCTTTACGCAATTATGTATCGGACAATAAATCTGAAGGATACTACCCATTTTGGGATAGGTATGAACAAATTAGAGATGAGGAAAACGAAAGAGAACAACAATTCTCTCAATCCGTAGGATACACCCCCTTAAGTTACGAATCTGAGAGTGAATCTTACTCTCCCCTTGACTTTTTGAAAAGTCCTTCTATGTAATCATCGGAATATTAATTCCTATTATATGAATAAAACGATGTTTTTCATCAATTATGTCTATTATAAACTTTGATGTTTATGTGCATGTGTTTTCTTTGTAAGTATATATTTTACTTAAAAATAAAATGATAGTAAGATTAACATGAATTAAATATTCAGGTTAGACAAATCTTTAATAATGGTGAGAACTTATGAAAGATCTCGAAGCAATCCTGGAACTAGTCGTGTAGGTGAACAAGAATCAACAGGAATGGAAGCCAAGTTGGATCAAATTCTGGCAAGGTTGACCAATCTTGAAAAGGCAAAGGAAGTTGAGATACCAATTGTCAATCATGAAGAGGAAAGCTCTTCGCATGGAGAAGACATTAATCATGAAAAAGAGAAATCTCCAACTTTGTCAATTGAGAAAAAGAAGAAACAAGTATCCACAGAATTATCAAAAGATATGAAAAAGATATATCCTCCTAAGTTTGACGGAAGTGCTGGAGTAGATGAAGCTGAAATATGGTTAGTACAAATGGAAAAATACTTTGAAATAAGAAATTATGACGAAGTTACTAAGGCAGCTTGGGGCGCATATCAGTTAGCAGGAGAAGCTTCTAACTGGTGGATGAACAAGAAAATGGAATTGAATATAAGCTCGTGGAAATTGACATGGAATGAATTTGTTGAAATATTCCGGAAGAGATGGCTACCCCAACTCTTTTATGACCAAAAGTTGACTGATTTTGAAGAATTGAAGCAAGGAAACATGTCAGTACATGAATACTGGGAGAAATTTACTAGGCTTCTTCGCTATGTTCCTATATACCATAAGGATGAACGTTTTCGTATCAAAAAATTCATCTTAGGGCTTAATGGAAAGATTGGTGGAGAGGTTGATATGCATGGACCAACAACTATGGAATTGGTTTATGAAAAAGCTCTTAAACAAGAACAGAAATTGAAGTCAGACTTTGCAAGGCAAGAAAGAAAAGAACACAAAAAGGAGGCTGAAGTTTTTAATAAAACAATTCCTAAGAAGGAAGAATCTTTACAAGGTGTTGCTAAATCAAAAGGGAAAAGATTTCGCTATGGTGGAAAAGATTTCAAAGGTGATCGCAAGAGAAGCAATACTAACACTAGCAACGTTAACAAAACCACTGAGAGTTCAAGCAAAACTGGAGAAGCTGTTGTGAAAAGAGGTCCAAGGTCGGGGTGTTTTATTTGCAAAGGAGATCACTATGCAAATGAATGTCCTAATAAGACTTCAGGAACTCAATCTCATGGCAATGCATTACCAAGTCAGCAAGCAATGTTTCAACAGAGGATTCACGCCGCTGTTGATGATCGCCAAGCTGAATATCAAATAACGCCAATTGAGACACCAGGTACTTTATTTGGTTTGCCTATTTCTATTTTGATTGATACTGGTGCTACTGAAAACTTTATTTCTCCTAAGATAGCAAATCAATTAACTAGAAAGGCAGGACACATGGCTAAGTCATGGAGTGTTGAATATGCAAACAACACAAGAGCAATGGTAGAGCAATGTTTGTTTGAAGCTAAACTTGAGCTACCTAGTTTCTCAACCGAAGTCAATCTTTATGTTGCCCCACTAGGATCCTATGATGTTATTTTAGGAATGAACTGGTTATGGAAACACAGAGCCATAGTAGATTGCAATACCAAAACAGTTGAATGTCTAGACGACTATGGAAATCCAGTCAAAATTCAAGGAATACCAAGAGAAGTAAAAGTCAGGCAAATATCAGCAATGCAACTTCTTAAAGCTAAGAAGAAAGGGTGCAAACTCTTTGCAGTAAAAATAGAAGATCTTGAGTATGAAAATGAAAATTTTGATTTTCAAAGTCAGCAAGAATTAGAAGATGGAGAAATTGAGGAAAGTGGAAAGACGGATATGGAAAAATATCCCATTTTAAAGAAATTTTCTGATGTTTTTCCTGAGGAACTACCGGGTTTACCACCTAAGAGAGTATTTGACTTTTCCATTGATCTAATTCCTGGAACTGAACCCATTTCTAAGGTACCATACAGAATGACTGCTACAGAACTCATGGAATTGAAAGCACAATTAGATGAGTTATTGTCAAAAGGATTGATAAGACCAAGTGTTTCACCATGGGGAGCACCTGTAATATTTGTCAAAAAGAAGGATGGAACTTTAAGACTGTGTATAGATTATTGTATGCTTAATAAGATTACGATTAAGAATAAGTATCCTCTACCCCGCATTGATGATCTTTTTGATCAAATGAAAGGAGCAGCAGTGTTTTCAAAAATAGATTTAAGATCTGGATACCATCAACTGAGAATTAAGGATGAGGATATCTTCAAAACGGCTTTTAGAACACGGTATGGACATTATGAGTTTATTGTATTACCTTTTGGATTGACAAATGCACCAGCAGCATTCATGAACCTCATGAACAGTGTATTTAGAGATTATCTGGATAAGTTTGTTCTGATTTTTCTAGATGATATTTTAATTTATTCTAGAAATAAAGAAGAACATAGTAAACATCTGGAGATGGTTTTACAAAGATTAAGAGAGCACAAACTATATGGGAAACTATCTAAGTGTTCATTCTATCAAAAAAATGTTCATTATCTAGGTCATGTCATTTCAACAGAAGGAATATCAGTAGATCCAGCCAAGATAAAAGCTATCGTACAATGGCCTGTACCCAAAAATGTGTCTGAAGTAAGAAGTTTTATGGGTTTGGCGGGATATTACAGAAAATTTGTGGCAAATTTCTCTAAAATTGCTTTTCCTATAACATCACTACAGAAGAAAGGAAAAAGATTGGAATGGAATGAGAAGTGCCAAAAAGCATTTGACCTACTCAAAGAGAAATTAACTACCGCACCTATTCTTAAGATACCTGATCCTGAAGGAAACTTCATAGTCATAACAGATGCTTGTGGAGAAGGATTAGGAGGAGTACTAATGCAAGATGGAAAAGTAATTGCTTATGAATCTAGAAAGCTTAAACCATATGAAATTAATTATGCTTCGCATGATTTAGAATTGGCGGCTATAGTTCATGCTTTGCAAATGTGGAGACATTATTTGCTAGGAAGACCCTTTGAGCTTAAAACTGATCATAATGGTCTTAAGTATCTTTTTACTCAGCCAAACCTTAATGCTAGGCAAAGAAGATGGTTGGAGTTAATAGCAGATTATGACTTCAACATTAATTACATTAAAGGAAAAGAAAATCGAGTAGCTGATGCGCTAAGTCGAAGATGACATATCTCTTCGATAGTGGCAATTCATACCGATTTTAAAGAGCAAGTACTTCAGAAAAGCATGGATGATGAGTACTATTTACAAGTAAAACAAGCACTAGAAGAAAATCCACAAGATTCCAGATATGAAGGATTTCAATTTGAAACCAATGGATTGTTGAGGTACAAAGGTAGAGTGTACGTACCTGAAAACAAAGAATTAAGAAATCTGGTATGGAAGGAAGTGCATGAAGCACCTTATTCTGGTCATCCTGGAGTGACGAAAATGATGGCAGATGTTAAACCTTTATATTTCTGGAAAGGAATGAAAAGAGACGCAGCTAATTTTGTAGCAAGTTGTCTTGAATGTCAAAGGGTAAAAGCTGAACATCATCATCCTGCAGGATTGTTATATCCGCATGAAATACCAGAATGGAAATGGCAAATAATTAGTATGGATTTTGTACAAGGATTACCTATGTCTAGGAACAGACATAATGCTATATTAGTGGTAGTGGATCGATTAACAAAAGTGGCACACTTTATACCAGGAAATTTGACTGATGGAGCACCAATCATTGCAAGAAAGTTTGTTCAAGAAGTA
This sequence comes from Sequoia sempervirens, assembly GCA_007258455.2. Classification (NCBI taxonomy): domain Eukaryota; kingdom Viridiplantae; phylum Streptophyta; class Pinopsida; order Cupressales; family Cupressaceae; genus Sequoia; species Sequoia sempervirens. The sequence continues at coordinate 921 of VDFB02288967.1, read as the reverse complement.
TTCAGATTGCATGGAATTCCTGAAAAGATTATTTCAGATAGAGATGCAAGAATCACTTCTAGATTTTGGCAAACTTTGTTTTCTGCACTTGGGACACAGTTAAATATTAGTTCAGCATATCATCCGGAAACGGATGGGCAAACGGAAAGGGTAAATCAAGTATTAGAAGACCTACTTAGGGTATATTGCATGGATCAGCAATATAAGTGGGAAGAATACTTACCTTTGGTCGAATTTGCTTATAATAATTCATATCATTCAGCTATTGGAATGGCTCCATTTGAAGCTCTATATGGTCGTAAGTGTCGAACTCCGATAAGCTGGGATAAGCTTGAGGATCGAATAAGTCTTGGACCGGAAATGTTGGCAGAAATGGATGAGCAGATAAGGGTTATTAAGCAAAGGTTAGCGGAAGCTAATAGTCGACAGAAAAGTTATGCAGATGCCAAAAGAGTGCCCCGAAATTTTGCTATAGGTGACAAGGTACTGTTGAGAGTCAAGCCTCATAAGAGTTCCATTAAATTTGGAAAATCTTCCAAATTGTCTCCTCGTTATGTAGGTCCTTTTGAAGTCCTTGAGGAAGTCAATCCCGTAGCTTACCGAATTGCCTTACCACCAACTCTTGCCAAAATGCATAATGTCTTCCATGTGTCCTATCTTAAAAAGTACATTCCAGGAGATAGTCATGTTATTGATTGGACTTCTTTACAGGTAAAGGATCCCGGAATAATAACTCTCGAGCCCGTAAAGGTGCTGGAAGTGCATAAACTCCATTTGCGCAATAGAGATGTCACTCAATGTAAAGTTCAGTGGGATCAGTACGCGGAAGATTCAGCAACATGGGAAGACTATGAGGAAATTCTACGGAAGTTTCCAAAAATTCTCAAAGCTTTTGAGAATAGTGAATAAAACTATGTATTT
>VDFB02288966.1:0-46322 GCA_007258455.2 Sequoia sempervirens | reverse complement strand
GTGAGGGTTTGACTGTGACAAACCCCTATACAACCCCAACATTTTTCTTCTCTTGGCTATGTGTAGGTACATGTTCATGTGGAGCTTGCTGGTGAACTGAACCCTTCATGAGTTCATTTCCATCACCTTTATTTTTGTCGCTTCTACATTATCTTTCTAGTTATCTTGTTTATTCTATCTGTTATCATTTTAGTTAGCACTTCAAAATTCATCCGCTAAGCTATCAATAGATTCCTAGTACTTTTACTATGCTTTTGCACTTTCTGTATGTACAAACACCAACGCACCTGTGAGACGCTAGTCTATCTGTTATCATTTTAGTTAGCACTTCAAACTTCATCCGCTAAGCTATCAGTAGATTCTTGGTACTTTTACTATACTTTTGCACTTTTTGTCTGTATAGACACCAACACACTTGTGAGAAACCAGTGTGTTGTGCTGTCGTCCCTAACCTATGCTGCATCTGAGGTATAGTTCGGGTCCCAAAAGCCTGCTCATTTAGCCCCATCAAAACTCTCAGGTTAGTAGAGTGACAAAAGCACTAAGAGTGATATTCATTCTCTATCCTTGACCTTAAATGCTTGTCCAACCTGAGGTAGATTAGGGCAGCCTTCTGCTCTCGACTCTTTGTGACCTGGAGCCTTGGTGTGGTTGGTCCCCCTCCTCTACAATTATTATTTTAGCTTCTCATCTTATTTTCTTCCAAGGTTATCCCTCTTTCTTCTCCTTTCCATTGGGGAATATTTTGAGAGATATTGTACATAAATTCTTTAATAGAGTCTTTAAGTTCTTAGAATTTTAATGCAAGGAATACATTAAACTTTGTATTAGTGGCTCTAAATTATTGTTTATTTTTTATATAAAATTACTTCAACCTTTCAAATATTTTCTTTCTAGTTGTGTGAATATCATCTTTCTTTCATTAAAACCTTTATTTTTGCATATTGGAAGTTGAATAGTCACGTAAAGATCTCGAGTCTAAAAATTTGCATCTATCTATTTTGAGAAATTTATTATGTTGAGTATATGATTTCATGTTCATACCTTTTAGTTATATTTTATGAGAAAACTAAATCTTTGGCCTTATGTTAGTCTATTTAGATTTTCCCTTCTTTATTTTTATTTCTTTATCTTTTCTATTTTTTTTGGTTAAAACCATCCCATGAGAAATTAAAATTACATCATATGAGGGAGTCGCTCCTCTCAAACAAAGATAAAAATTGCTAAATCCAATAGCCATATCTCTAGCCATTATAAACTTTGTCTCTACTCATTGGGTAAGTCAAGTTGATTTTAATGAAATATCATAGTGATAAATTTGTTTATCAATAGTGTTGGATGTGTAAAATGAATACATTGAATGTCTTTAAATACAATGACATAAAAATGCTCAAATTTGTATTTAGTGAATACCATATGAGAAGGGTATAGATGTGAATTGACCAAATTTGAAATTTGAATTTGGGGAGAACAAGTTTGGAATCATTAACTTGTTTTGAAATATGAAAGAGGAAAAATTAGAGTTGATACCATGTTTATAGAAATTGATGAAGGACTACCCAATCCCTCAAACATAAACTTGAACAACACAAATTAAGCAAAGGAATTACAAAAAATTGTCGCAAAAATCTGCAAGAGGTTTGATTCATTAACTATTCAACTTTTCTTCGCATTACATGGAAATTATTGCCAAAATTAAAATACATCATATACAACCATATGGGCTGTTGGAAAACCTCACAACTCAAAAATGGAGGTCTAATACAACAACAAATAATAGCCACAAATCAAAACTCTTCAATCCACCTTCTTGTAGCATCAACCCCTTAAACTTGCATTCTTCAATTGAGAATCATTGAAGCAATGATCTTGCAATCTTCAAACTTTCTTGTTTCTTTCTAAACACTTTCAAACCTTCCATAAACCTATAATAACAATGTCCACATCCATCCTAAGAAAAGAACCACGCTTGCAACAACAAACTTCAAATTCTAGCCAATAATGGCTACCAAAACCAAGTCCAAATTGCCCGTAATCTTCAAAAACAAGCTCCAAAAACTTCTCCAAAAAAAATAACGACCAATTTGAGAAGAAACATCCAAAAATTCATTCCAAAAACCTTCCATAATATTAAAAATGATTTCATAAACCCACTCCCACCAAAATTTCCAAAATGGGAGTCCATTCTTAGATTTTAGGGCAGTTTCTATTATAACTTGTGCCAACTCACCTTGGGCGCCCACCTTTGCATGCATGATTTTAAGAATTTTTAAATGCATTTTCCAACTCATATTCCCTCCAAGATCCATGCCTAATAATATTTATTTCCAAATTTTGAATATTGAATAATTTCCAAAATCCCCCTAAATTGTCTCCACACCCCAAAATTGCAACAAAATAATAAAAAGGGTAATTATTTAATATTTAATTTACTCTAACTTTGAAAATCACCTCACTAAGTTAATCACCTGCCAAAATTTAGGAAAATAAAAAATTACAATATTATTTTTAGTTGATGCAAGATTGCTGGTCAACCACAGATGCTCTTGCATTAGACATTCGGGGTAGGATTTTTTTTGTGAATATGGATTCACAAAATGGATTTGAGTGGTAGTACCACCCTTTCAGATTGTAAGTAATCTTTATCAAACTCCATCACTGAATTAGACAAAAGAATTTCTTCCTCCACCTCTTCCAGCTCTTAGCCGAGACACTTGTCATCCTCCTCCACCAAGTGTGCACTTTATTCCTGCTTCCTCTCGTGGAATTTCATCCACCATAGACCATCCTCCTTTTCCACATCTCTTCTTCTCTTTTTTCCTTCTTTGTGGGATCCAACCCACCAGAAACCGACCACCTCCACCAAGTTCCTCTTGCACCATCATCAACAACCTCTATGCACAAACATGCAACATTTGTATACCAATTTGCAACTACAACTTTATCTTCTACTATTGTAATCTCTTCTATAAAATGTGAATAATCATAATTTTTAAATTCAAAATCATAATTGACCTCATCCTTCTTTGCTGCTCTAGCATAATCTTCTTTGTCCTTCACTACAACATTTATCTTCTTATTCTCAAAACCCTCCATGTATACATTTTCATTCGCCGACATATCCAAAACCTAAAAGATAATTTATTTCTCGTGACTTTGCTTCTTCCATAGCTGAAACTTTTAATTCGTGAATAAAATATTACAAAGCAAGAAAAAACACTTCTTTGTGCAACATATTGTTTCTCCATCAACTTTAAACTTCAACATCCATAAAATTTGATTCTCTTTATCTCTTTCTCTCAACAAGTTCCATCCTTAACTCTTCTTAACCTCTTTATCAATTTGATTATCGAGAAACGAATTTAACGCCGATCTGCTTAACTTATTCGACTTTATTAATTTACCGCCAGAATCTCGAAGCCTTTATTGTTCGACGGAGCAATTTAACCTTTACTTGGTTAACACTTCCCCGCATCTTTATTGTCCTTGCGAATGTTCCCCGAGACTTTATTTACCGTGACCGATGCCATTACATTTGGCTTTTTCTAAATTTTTCATACTGCGCCTGGCTTTTACTTTTTCCCATTATTTTCCGAGCAATGGTTCTGTTACATGACCGATCCGATCCTTTAGACCCCATGTTCAAGCGCATTTGTCTACACACAAATCACACACACACCACCATAGGTCTTGGTGCAAACTGCTTCACATCGATGCTTCTGCTTGCACACTTAGGAACTCTCACTCTGATACCATTAATGAAGGACTACCCAAGCCCTTAAAAAAAAACTCCAACAACACAAATTAAACAAAGGAATTACAAGAAATTGTTTCAAAAATCTGCAAGAGGTTTGATTCATTAATTATTCAACTTTTCTCCGTATTACATGGAAATCATTGCCAAAATGAAAATACATGATATACAGCCATATGGGCTATTGGAAAACCTCACAAATCAGATATGGAGGTTTGATACAACAAAAAATAACAACCACAAATTAGAACTCTTCAATCCACCTTCTTCTTGTAGCATCAACCCCTCAAAACCTATAATCTTCAATTGAGAACCACTAAAGCAATGAACTTGCAATCTTCAAACTTTCTTGCTGCTGTCCAAACACTTTCAAACCTACTATAAACTTACAACAACAATGTCCACATCCATCCCAAGAAAAGAATTACGCCTACAATAACAAACTTCAAATTCTAGCTAAGAATGACTACCAAAGCCAAGTCCAAATTGCCTGTAATCTTTAAAAACAAACTCTAGAAACTTCTCCAGCAAAAAGTCACGACCAAGTTGGGAAGAAACCTCTAAAAATGCATTCCAAAAGCCTTCCATAATATTAAAAATGATTTCATAAACCCATTCCCATCAAAATTGTTAAAATGGGAGTCCATTCTTAAATTTTAGGGTAGTTTTTATTATAACTCCTCTGAGCTCATCTTGGGCACCCACCTTTGCATGCATGATTTTATGAAGTTTTAAATGCATTTTCCAACTCATATTCCCTCCAAGACCCACACCCAATAATATTTATTGTCAATTTTTGAATATTGAATAATTTCCAAAATCTCTCTAAATTGTCTCCACACACCAAAATTGCAACAAAATAATAAAAAGAGTAATTATTTAATATTTAACTTACTCTAACTTTTCAAATTATCTCTCACCAAACTAATCACCTACCAAATCTTAGAAAAATAAATAAAAATATTATTTTTGATTGATACAAAATTGTTGGTCAACCATAGAATAAAAAATATGTGCATACCTAAATATAATAACTAAATCAATAAATTCAATGTATAAAAATATACATATAGATAAAGATAAATAATAAGTATATAAAAATATGTGTAATGAATAGATAGAAAATATATAATTAAGAACTCAACCTTATACAAAATTACATTGTTCGTCAATCTACATAGATACCAAGACACCATCTTCAAAATAAATTTAAAATTAAATAAAAAATAACACTGGTTGCAAAATTCATCATGACAAATGTCTTCCACCTTTAAATAAAAAAGAAGTGTTAATTCATTCACTAACGTGCTCTGGGAGACTAATTGTTTCCGGGACGTTTATCCAAGGCATCACTTGTTTCGTTATTTTGCCTGTTGAAAACGCAGACGCTTTTTGACAGCACGGCATGGATCTCGTTTGCCTTCCCACTACTTTGGTCGAAAGCAACTTTTAAAAATGCAAACCTGTATCCGATAACGCCAAGTGTAGGATTTGCTTGCCGAAACTTTAAAGATCATGTATTGCTTGCGTATAATAAAACAATGCGTCGGAACACAAGTCTATAAATTCAGTGTTGAGCTCACTGCAAGCATTCGATCTAACTTAATCTCAACATGAATTGAGAGAAACTTATCATTATCACCATTATTATCATTTGAATGGCTTCAGAAGCAGAATTGTGCGAGAGTGAAAATGGAGGGCAACTTCTATTGATGGCCAAACAGAGCGACGAGGATAAACCCGTCCGCGATCACCTCATAATTATGGTGAATGGCATTGGTGGAAGGTTTGATCTCTTTTCTTTCTTGTAGTGTGGGGGGTTTTCTGCAAGGGTTTTGGTTTCGTAATTTAATTTTTGTTTCATAGTTTTTTGTGTTTAAGCCAGTAGCGGTTTCAGCTTCTATTATTCTGCAATTGGAAGTCTGTTTTCTCCATTTAACCGATTAAAAAGGATCAACTGCATATTTGTACAATATTTGACCCTGAATCTAAATTTTTGGAAAATTAATAATAGAGATTTCAAGTTCAGGAAATCCACTCTGTTAACAAAATAGCCTCCGGATAAATTGAGTAGACAAAAATTAAAAAGATCCAGAAACTATTTTCTTAAGAATAATATTGTAACATTGTTAATATATGTTGATTGGCAAATTTGGAACAGTACTGGGACGCATTTGGGCCTAGTTCCTGAGCTTGTTTGAGTCACACAATTGGTCCCAGTTCCTGGGCTTGTTTAAGTCACATTATTGTGCCTAGCTCTTGGGCGTGTATAAGACACATAATTGGGCCTAGATTTTTGGCATGTATAGGTTGCATTATCGAAACCAATTCCTCCGCTCATATAAGTTGCATTATTAGGCTGAGTTCTTGGCTTGTATAGGGCACATTATTGGGTGTAGATTATGGGTGTGTCGCCTTACAGGGTATTATGGGGCCTAGCTATCGGGCTTGTATGAGTCGCATTATGGGTCACAATTCACATTGTTGGGCATTGATCCTGGGTGTATATTGGTTGCATTATGGGGGTTCAGTTTTTAGTTCTTGGGCTTGTATAGGTCACGTTATGGGGTTTAGTTCTCAGTTCTTAGGCTTGTATGGATCATCTTATGTGGATTTAGTTCCTAGTTCTTGGGCTTGTACGAGTCACTTTATGGGCCCTAGTTCCTTGGTGTGTATAGGTCACATTATTGGGCCTCGTTCCTAGATGTCTATAGGTTGCATTATGCGGCTCATTTCGTGGTCATGTATATGTCACATCAATAAGGCTGGCTATTATCATCCTAGCAATTTTTGTAGTCAATTTTATCTAGAAGCTATTTTCTTAAGAATGATATATACTATTTTTTTGATAGGTAAAATGAGGGTTCGATTGGTGCCCTCACCCTTAAAAAGATCATATTTGGTTGAATTTTAGAAACCAGACTAAGCCTGGAATCTACAACTATCCTGTTGACATACATACATAAATTCGTATTGACATACATACATAAATTTGTATTATAATAGCAACCTTCCTAATCCCCACAAAACAAAACAGGACCCGCCTACCACATCTAACCAATAGACAAATAGAAGAACAACATTGACATAGAAAAATAAAGGTCACACTCGACCACCTTATGAAATTCCTGTAGACACCTCCTTTAATTGGCTGTATTCAATTTGTGAAAAAACCTTTCAGGTTGGCGTTGGAGTAGACAGGCCATGGCATTTTGGGTTAGCATGGAGTGACTGCAACTTTTGTCTCTCCAGAAGATCTATCATAGGAGCATCTGCTCCACCCAAGTTCTTTCTATAGAACACTCCCCCATCCCACCTAAGCAACCTGTCAGCTCTACAAATGGTTGTTTGATGACCCCCACGAAACCCTCATCTATCATTTAGGTAGGATGAGTTCACTAGCAATAGCCAAACTGCCCTTCTTGGGTACTACTCTAGGACCACCCACATATTTTGCCAAGTTTTGGCAAGGCAATACCAATTCTTCTTTTTAATTATACACAAGTTGAATTTCATCATACATAGCAACTATCTCTCCCAAAGGGTCTTCTCTTCACCCTTAGACTCCATTGCTTCCAATTTCTTCAATTCTTCAATCTTCTTTGCCTATGGAAGCACTAAATTCAAAATCCATACTAAAACACCTTTGTTAGGGACCCATTTGACCAATTTTTGCTTGAAATCCTGTGTGACGTACACTATTGTCCTTAGATTCCTTGTATTCCCAATGCCTTCTTTCCCTAAAACGATCTTGACAAGGTATAAAGCCTCAACATTTCAGATGCAGAAAGTATTACATACACACCAATTGGTATCAACTCCATAGTGTGAATACCAAAGCTTAGAAGCAATTCTTTTCTCTCGTTTTGCCTCTCTACTACATCTTCAACTTCACTTTCATTCCTTTAAAAAGGAAACAATTCTAATTATAGGAAAGGAGATGGGAGATGTCTATTTATTGTAACATATGGCACTTCTAGCCGTGATCATTGCTTAACATGGCCTCAAAATTAATGTCTTCTGAATTATCATTACTAGTTACCACCACAAGCCTCTCCATCCCATCAAATTTGGATGATTATGCACTTCCTTAAAAATAAACATCAACAATCGCAGGGACTAATATTGCTAGTTGAAATAAAAAAAAGATTTGTATTTCCATTTTAAAAAGCTATTTAGACAATAATTGCCCTTTAAGGCTATTATTCCTTAACAAAAATGTTAAATTTTGCTAAGAGTTGCACTCGTGATTAATAATTACTGAGAAGGAAAGTTGGTCTAGATCAGCATTGATGAAACACAAGTGTTGCCAAAATTTGATGAACTTAATCTCCATCAATGTCTTGGTGAAGATATCTGCCACTTGATCCTTTGTCCCAATATAGCCAATCAAAATCTTTTGGAGCTCCACTAGTTCATGAGCCTTGTGATACTTTCCAATAGTTCATGAACCTTGTGATATTTAATATTTATATGCCCAGTCTTTGCATGAAAAACTGCATTCTTGGCAATCTAAAGAGCACTTTGATTGTCACAATGAATCGTCAACACATCTTTCGACACATGCAAGTTATCTTAGGATCTCACATAACCACATTGCTTCATTTGATGCTTGAGCTAGTCCAATGTATTCTTGCCTCTGTTGTTGGTTCTGCAACAACATTTTTCTTTGTAAAAGACGATGAAATCAAAGAATCTTCCAACATGAAGACACAACTTGAAGTAGACCTCTTGTCATTAGGATATCTTGCCCAATTTGAATCTGTGCAGCTGTGGGGAATGCAATCACTTCATCTCTTGTACTCAAGTCCAAAATCTAGAGTACCCTTCACAAATCTCAAAATATGCTTTGCAACTTTCATGTGACTACTTTGTGGTTCTTGCATAAAATTGGCCACCAATCCAACAACAAAAGAGATGTTAGGGTGAGTGTATTAAGATATAACAAACTTGCTACTAGGCTTTGATTCTCTATAGGATCTACCACTCCTATCCTTGTATCCATTGTCAACTTTATGCTACGATCACATGGAGTTTTGGCAACTTTTGGATTCTCCATCCTAAATCTTGTCAATAATTGTTTAGCATATTTGACTATAAGAGAAAAAACCTATCCCACTTTTTCTAAACTTGTAAAGCCAAAAAGTAGTGAAGTGACCCCAAATCAATCATCTCAAACTAACTACTTATTTGTTTCAGTAATCAAATCAACATTATTCCCTCTTAGAATCAGATCTTTCACATAGAGAACAATAATAAGATATTCCTGATCAGTCTTTGTAACATATAGATTGGGCTTCTTTCAAAGTTCTTGCAACCCAACTCTTGAAGATATTGATCAATCTTTTCTTACCATGCACAAGGCACCTACTTCAAGCCATTTAATGACTTCTTCAATTGACAAACCAAATTTTCCTCTCCATCCTTAATGAGTCTAGAATGTTGCTCCATGAAGATCTCTTCCTTCAAATCACCACAAAGAAACACATTCTTTACATCCAACTGATACACCTGCCACTTATACTTTGCTTCAATTGCAAGAATTGTCCTCACTGTAATGAACCTTGCAATTGAAGCAAACATGTCATTATTGTCAACGCCTTTAATTGAGTAACCCTTGGCTGCAAGTCTAGCTTTGTATTTCTCAACTTCTCCTTTTGAGGTGAACTTGGTCATGTAGACCTTTTGGCAACTAATGACCTTACTTTTTGATAGCTGACACAACTCTCAAGATTGATTCTTCATGAGAGAACCAAATTCATCATGCATTGTTGCTTTACAATGCAAATTGCCCTTGACTTCCCTCTAAGTCTCTGGATCATGCAAATCTTGTACCTTAGCCATCAAATCATGGTTTGCAAAGTAACTTCTTGTTTTTCTAGTATTTGACACATCTACCTCCATCATGGAGGGTCTACTTAGCCCATTTAGGCATTCTGGCTTCTAGTCTCTCTTGTGTAATCTCTTCCTCTTTCTCAACTTGCTTAGTGATTGCTTTTATTCCCCTTTCATTTGTATTTTGCAAATTCAACATCATGGAACCCTAAGTGGGAAAACACGCATTGAGAGTTGTAGGTTGGGAATCATAGTGTTTTTACCATCTAGTGCACTCTTCCCTTCATCAAATATCACATCTTTGTGAGTTAGGACCTTCTTAACCAATCCCATAGTATCCATGCCTTGAATTCTTCACTATAATTGACAAAAATAAACCTTTGACTCTTCGCATCAAGTTTCTTCCTATTCTCATCAGGAACATGTGCATAAGCAGCACACCCAAAGACACTAACGTAAAACAAGCGAGTCTTCTTGCCATTCCATTTCTCCATTGAAGTCACCTCTTCACAACCTTTGTTGGCACCCAATTACCAATATAGCAAGCAAAGTTCATTACTTTTTCTCAATAAGGCTTAGGCAACTTTTGAGCTTGCAAGATACACTTGGCCATCTCCATGAGTGTATGATTCTTTGTCTCAGCTAGCCCATTTTGTTGTGGAGTATGAGGAATTGTCAATTCTCTCATGATTTCATTTTGCATAAGGAAATTTGTGAATGTGTGGGTGGCATATTTTATGCCATTATTTGTTTGCAACTTCTTGATCTTTTTACCATATTGGATCTCCATTGCTGCCTTGAAGACCTTGAAAGTAGACAACAACTTATTCGTCTTCTTCAAAAAGTGAATCCAAGTCTTTCTGCTAAAGTCATCAATGAAGACCAAAACATACTTTGAACCACTATGTTAATTTTCTAGTTGTGGATCCATCAAGTCATTGTACACCAACTCAAATTTCTTTGATGCTCTCCATGCAACATTCTTATCAAAGGGCTATAAATGATGCTTCCAATACACACACCCTTCATGAACACCCTAAGATGTAGTGATACATGGAACATTGTGCACCATATTATGCATCCTTCTTCTTCAAAAGGTGAATACAAGCCTTTTTGCAAAAGTCATCAACGAAGACCAAAACATACTTTGAACCATAGTTGTAACCGGACTCCACTGGACTCCTCAAGAGTTCAAAAAATATGACTCTCGCATCGACTCGCACGACTGAAAAGACTCGCTAAGACTCTAAAAACCGTGAGTTTACAAAAACAAGCAACAATTATTTAGAGAACATAAGAGCCTAATTTGATTATCAAACACTCATAATTCAAAGATTACACATGTCATATGATCATCAAACACTCAATAATTGAAATTTAATCATTCATAGTCATCAAATACTCATAGTTTCAATGTATAACATCATAAGATTATAAATGTTTACATATAATCTGGCTTCTTTCAACCCCAATTCAATTTGCAGACCTGTATTTCACAAACTTGAGTGTTAAAATGAAAGAAAAAGTTAAAAAAAACATGGGTTTTTAACCCCTTTTGACTCCCAGCCACACAGGAGAGTCCTGGGTTGTGACTCTCGAGTCCAACCTCGACTTTTTAACCCCCTTTTGACTCTAGTCACACAGAGAAAGTCTCGGGTTGGGACTCTGAAGTGACCTCGTGACTCTCCGAAGTCCTGTTGGACTCTCCGCAGTCCCACCTGTCCCTCCTCCGACTCTCCTCCTCTCTGCCCCGCAGCTAGCGACTCACCGGCCTCCTCACCTCCAGTCACCCCAAGTCCACGAGTTCGCAAACATACTTTGAACCACTATGTTAATTAACTAGTTGTGTATCCATCAAAACATTGTACGCTTCTTTGATGCTCTCCATGCAATGTTCTTATCAAAGGGTTATATATGATGCTTCCCATACACACACCCTTCATGAACACCCTAAGATGTAGTGATACATGGAACATTGTGCACCATATTATGCCTCTTCAAGAAAGCATTACTTTTGTAGTTAAGGTGTCCCAACCTTACACCATAAACGACTAGCATCATCCATTGAAGCAATCAATGCTTTATTCTCTTGACCAAAAGAAATGTCAAAGATCCACTAGTTATCCACAAAGTCCTAGTTGCAACAAGAGGGAAATTGTTCTTTGGATCTTTAGTCCAACACCTATTTCTAGGAAACTCAATCTTGTATCCTTCTAAAATACGCCATCTCATTGAGAAAAGATTCTTCACCATTCCAAGAGTATATGAGACATTGTCAAAGAAACCATTCTTGAATTTCACTATTTCCACACTAAGAACCGTTATTGAACAACCATTTCCAACCACAACATTCTAACCATTGCCTCCTTGTTTCTAGGAATCAAAACTATCTTTGTCATGGCCAATGTGCTTATGACACTTGTATCAAGAACCTAGTATGATGCATTCTTAGTAGCACCAAACAAGGTTGTCATGCCACTAGCATCACCATCACTTTAAGTAGATGATTCTACAATTTCTGCAACATATTTGTCCACTCTTTTACCTGCTTCTTTTCATCTTGCAAGCCAAATTGGATATTTTGATTTCCAATGACTTGTAAAATTTTTGCAACCATAACCAATGCCCTTGAACTCTGATTCTTCTTGTTTATCAACTTGCTTAAAAGATTAACTTTTGTCATGTTCTACTTTCATATGTCCTTTCTCCTACTCATTCTTCTCATTCTTCCAAAAAGTTGAACTCTTCAATGTAGACACAAGGGCTTGTGGGTATGATGAAAAAAGTAGATTGAACCATTTCAACTTTTGCTCTTCTACCAATACATGTTTCTTGAGATCCTCCCATGATGTGTTCTTCATATTATTATCACCTTGCATGAAAGTCAAGAAGTTACCATATGGTGCCAGAAGATTCTCCAAAACTAGGGTGTAATCTACTTTTAATCCTCCCAAGAGGTTTCTCCTAGAGCCACAATCTTGGTCCTAGACTCTTCCAACTTATTCAAATAGACGAGGATATTGTGCACATCCTCAACCTTGAGACTATCTAGTCCCATAGTCAAATTCACCAATTGATAGGTGTCACTAATCTCATACACTTTGTACTTCCTTCCAAATCACATATGGAGTGCCACACTTAATGAGTTGCATGCTATGGGAGCAACAACATACTTCAAGAACATTTTTCTAGCTTTTCAAACTATGCTAGTACTGTAACTGTTAGTTTTGTACCTAACAACTTTTTTGTATTGTGTCAAATTTCAAATTGTCTTAAGTGCAAAACCTTTAGGACTTGTCTCGTTTGTTGTGTCTTGTAATCATATGTCCTTTTCTCATCTTTGCAGGATTACGGAATCAAGTGCTTTGAATTGGAGGAATAAAGTTCTTGAAGGAGAAGTTTGATAAAAACTAGAGCCCAAGGGTGCACTCAACTACACAAAAAGAATAATCTTTCAAGGAAAAATCTAAAACACTATTATAGGTTTGTACTTTGAAGTAGAAACACACCTAACCAAAGAATGTTGGTTTTCAAAATACAAGTCAATGTGTTGAGGCATGCACAAGGGGAGCTAGGTGCACCTAACAATGGAGTCACTTCAATATTATTCTACAGACAAGTTCAATTCAAGGGTCTAAGATGCACTAGTTAAAGGAGCATGGAAGATGTCAATAAACGTGGTTTAGAAGTGTAATACATATACACACTTGAAAGGTGGAAATGCACCTGATTGAAGATATTGAACTTCAAAGTGATAATTCAGAGGTGTGCCAAGTAATGAAGTTAAGAAATTTAAAAAAAATGTTCATATTACATAGGTGTGTGCCTCATGACAAGGCTGCACCACAATATAGGTTGTAAAATTCTAAATTTTTTGATGCCACTACAAGGGTGCATGTCAAGGGTTGGGGACGCACCCTGTAATGAAGCTACAAAATTCAAAAGTTTGTTGATAGTGTACACATGCGTGGAACAATCTTAATTCACCTATCTTAAGGAAATTAGCACAAGGCATGATTACATTCCAATATTTAGGCACACGTCTTATGGCAAAGGCATGTCCATACAAAGGATGAATGAAATTCAACCAATGTATAGGTGTGCACCTGAGACTAAGAGCATGCCTTGTAAAGGGAAAAAAGGACTGGTTTACAAAATCCCATTGTCAAGTGTGCACCTATGTAAAGAGATTAATTTTTGTCAAAATTTGTCAGGAATTGTTAGGCATTTGTTTGATTTGGGGGACACACCTCATAAAGGAGGCAAGTTCATTTTCAAAATTCAATGCTCAATGTATAGGTGCATGCCTAGGGGCAAGGGTGCACCTCAATAAAGGAAAAATTGAATGTTAAGAAAAGATAGTTATTAGGTGTGTGCCTTGGGGTAAGGGCGCACCTCATGAAGGAAAACTCAAATGTTAAATGCAAAGATTCAAAACCAATGTACAAGTGCGCACGAGGGGTTGTGGGTTGCACCTCACTAAGAGAACTTTCAAATCCAATTGTTAGTGTATGTCAAGGGTGTAGGTGTGCACCTCAATAAATAATTTTTTTTGCTCATGTCAAAGTTTGAAAACCTTGTTGTCAAGTGTGCACTTGGGTAGAGGGGCTCAACTATATAAAGAAAAAAACTTATATTAAAAAAGTCATAGTTATTAGGTGGACACTTGGTGATGATATGTGCACCTATACAAAGGAAATCAAAAGTGCAAGTTTAACATTTGGTTTATAGTGTATTGGTGCATGTGTAAAGTAGAAGTGCGTGCTTATCAAAAGGATTCAAAATGTCAAAGGATATTTTTCAAGGTCTTTTAGAGGATCAGCCATGATAAGATTAAAATCCACAAAATCATCAAAGCCATCTAGAGCCACTTATCTAGAAGTCTATTTTTAGCTCGCGCTATCTAGAGCCATCTATCTATTTTTAGCTAGTGCTAAAAGTAATCCACACTAAAAATAGTTGCACTATTTTTAACTGTCACTATTTCAAATAGGAGCATATTTCGGGGTTCACTATTTTGGGTGGAGCTATTTAAACAATCCCCATTTTTAGTGTGAGGAGTATGTGCTATTTTTAGTGTTTGCTATTTATCGCCTATTGTGAGCTATTTGTAGATAATCTATCTTTAGATCTTTTGCCATGCAAGAGATGTGAGCATTAAGTCATAATTTGTAATAAATTCAATCTACAACTTAATTGGAGGTTGCATGGTTTAGTTTTAGAATTAGTTGATAGGTTTTTGTAATAAAAATTGCATTTCATTCAATTAATTATTCTTAATGTAGAAGTAGCAGTTAGCTTTTTATTGATTTTTATGCAATAGTTTTGTAACATAGTATAAATAAGTGCTATTTTGCACTTAGATTTCTAATGGTAATTGTCATGCCTGCACATTGTTGAAATTACTATTCATGAAGTATATTTGCAATTGTTAATCCAAAATTCAATGTTAATTCTCTTAGTAGAATTTAAGTTGCCTATTTGGCTTCTAAATATCTATTGAGATATTTTGTTGTGTGTTGAGGTGTATTAAATAGGTTCTTTCAAATTTGCAAACTTTGTATTGCAGATTTTCAAACTGCCAAATATGCCATACCTTTCTATATACCCATTGGTACATGGAAGAGTAATGACACATAAAAACAGTTCTTTCTATATAGCAAATTGTTTAGTATACCAAATCTTCTTATATGTGTGGTGGTATGTGGAAGCAAAGTGGCACAAGAGAGTAGAGTAGCACCATGAGAAATGGTATGGAAAGGTCTTGAGTTCGTCTAATGGCATTTCTACCCACAAAGGGTAGTTCAAAGGCTCTATACATTGTAAAAGGTACATGAGAATTGGAAGGCTTAGTTACTTCTCTAACATTGTGATTCTAATTTTTTTTATGCCAATACAAGGGTGTGCATCAAGGGTTGAGGATGTGCCTTGTAATGAAGCTACAAAATTCAAAAGTTGGCTAATAGTGTACAGGTGTATGTGAAAGAATTTGAATGCATCTATCTTAAGGGAATCAATGTAAGGCGTGATTACATCCAATAATCAGGTATGCATCTTAGGGCAGGGGCACTTCCATGCAAAGGATGAATGGAATTCAACTAATGTATAGGTGTGTGCTTGAGACTAGGGACACACCTCATAAAGGGGAAAAAAGGATTGGTTTACAAAAGCCCATTGTTAGGTGCATGCCTACAAAGAGAGTAATTGTTGTTAAAATTTGTCATGAATTGTTAGGCATGTGTTTGATCTGAGGAACACAACTCATAAAGGAGGCAAATTCATTTTGAAAATACAATGCTCAATGTATAGGGGCAAGGGTGCACCTCAATAAAGTCAAAATTAAAATTTCAAAAAACCTAGTTATTAGGCGCGTGCTTAGGGGCCAAGGGTGCACCTCAATAAAGGATAAATACAATGCTCAAAAAACATAGTGATTAGGTGTGTGCCTAGGGACAAGGGCAGACCTCATAAAGGAAATCTCAAATGTTAAATGTAAAGATTCAAAACCAATGTACAAGTGCACACGAGGGGTTGTGGGGTGCTCCTCACCAAGAGAACTTTCAAATGCAATTGTCAAGGGTGTGTCTAGGGTGTAGTTGTGTAGCTCAACAAAGATTTATTTTAGCTCACATCACAGCTTGAAAGCCCCATTGTTAGGTGCGTGCTTGGGTAGAGGGGCTCACCTATATAAAGGAAAATTCATATATTAAAAAAATCATAGCTATTAGGCACACATCTGGTGATGAAGTGCAAACTTATACAAAGGAAATAAAAAATGCATGTTTAACAGTGTATTGGTGCATGTAAAGCATAAGTGCACACCTATCAAAAGGATCCAAAATGTCAAAGTAGATTTTTCAAGGTTTTTTCAGAGGGTTAGCCATAATAAGAGAAAAAGATACAAACTCATCAAAGTCATCTAGAGCCATCTATCTAGAAGTCTATTTTTTAGCTTGTGCTAAAAATACTGTCACCATTTTCAAAGAGGAGCATATTTTAGGATTTTCTATTTTTAATTGGACCTATTTATAGCATGTGCTATTTTCAACGGGCTCCATTTTGAGAGTGAGAAGTTTTCTATTTTTAGCAATGCTATTTATTGCCTGTTGTAATCTATTTTTAGATCATCTATCCTTAGATCTTTTGCCATGCAAGAGATGAGAGCACTAAGTTATAGTTTGTAATAAACTCAATCTACAACTTAACTAGAGGTTGCATGGTCTTAGTTTTAGAATTTAGTTGATAGGATTTTGTAATAAAAGTTGCATTTCATGTAGTTAGTTATTCTTAGAGTAGAAGTAGCATTTAGTTTTTTTTTTCTTTTTTCTTTTTATGCAATAGCTTTCTAACAAAGTATACATAAGTGCTATTTTGTACTTGGATTTGTACTTGGATTTCTAATGGAAAGTGTCAAGCTTGCACATTGCTGAAATTGTTGTTCACTAAGTATTTGTGATTGTTAATCCAAAATTAAATGTTTATTCTCTCATTAGAATTTTTTATGCCTAACTTGCTTCTAAATATCTATTGAGATGTTTCGTTGTGTGCTGGGTCATATTGAATAGCTTCTACCAAATTTGCAATCTTTGTGTTGCAGGTCTTTTTGAGTTTGGATATCGTGGCTTTGTAGCAAGTCCTTCATTTACTTTACCAAAACTGTTGTGTTTTTATGTATTAGTCTATTCAATCTATATGTGTACTTGTATTGTTTAGTCTCTACATTTAGCTAAACAACACAAGTGTGTAGCTATAGGGATTTATTTCAATTAAAAACTCCAAAATCTCTTATTTAGTTTTGATGTGTTGAATAGCCTTGTGATTTAGATTGAGAAAAAAACAAATTTTTATTTAATTAGTTGGTATTGCATACTCAAAATCACCCTAAAAAATGCTGTAAAGATTGTAAATAAGCAAGTACATATTGTGCAATTTAGGCTTGTTTTTAGTTTAAAGTGGGGCCTCCCTTGCTAGTTCAAAGAGCTGTTCTATCACACATTGATTCCGTTTTGTGTTGCACCAAAAGTTGTGAGTTAAAACATGAACAG
The DNA here is from genome assembly GCA_007258455.2 of Sequoia sempervirens. NCBI lineage: Eukaryota > Viridiplantae > Streptophyta > Pinopsida > Cupressales > Cupressaceae > Sequoia > Sequoia sempervirens. Next base: position 28,688 of record VDFB02288966.1, on the reverse strand, counting down.
TCTGTAGGCAATTGAAGTTTAATTGGATCTTGGTTGACAATGTCCCAAAATGCATGTTCTAACAAAAGAGTTGTTATGTCGCATTTCCATTCAAATCAGTTCTCATTGCCAAGGAGAGAAAATTGATCCATAGTGTTCACATCCAAGTGTCAAAGGTTTCAAATGTTTTAGGTTTTCCCTTACCACTTCCAAAAGAAAGCCTTATTTCTTCAACTTATCATTCTTCCCTTTCAATATACCCATAATCTCGATAGCCAAACTACCAAATATGCCACACCTTTCCATACACCCATTGGTATGTGGAAGAGTAATGACATGTAAAAACAATTCTCTCCATATAGAAAACCGCTCAATATACCAAGCCTTCATATATACCTAGTGGTATGCACAAACAGAGTGGTACAAATGTAGAGTGGCACCATGAGAAATGATACAGAAAGGTCTCGAGTTTGTCTGATGGTGTGCCTGCTCACAGAGGGTGGTTCAGAGGCTCTATGTACTATAAAGGTACACGAGAATTGGAAGGCTTGGTTGTTCTTTTGACATTGTGATTCCTTCCATACTAGATTTATGGCCTAAATGATAGATCATTGGAAGAAGAAAAAGAAAGAGATGGAAGAAGATTGTTTTGAGTTTTCCAATTTTGTTTAGTTTTGATTGTCATGCTACAACAAGCAATGGTTTCTTTGAAGCAACCACACTTCAAGATTGTAGTGCAACTGTCAAATCCCCAATAGTTGTTGCAACCTAGAAGTAACAAAACCTTGCAATTTGGAAAAACATAGATCCAAAGTTAATTAGAAAACACCACTGCAAGTCATGTTGAAACTGAACAAACTATTCAAAATAAGGCAAAACTTACAACAAAGCCAAAATCCAAGCCACGATAAATCTATAAAATGCATCGATCCAAAAGCTTATGACAATCTGAATTGAACACAACTATCAAGTTCAAATTGTGTCTGTCTCATGCAAATGACCTGCACAAAATGTGAACCTCGCCATCATGTGCATAGCTGAAATTGGATACCACATTAGGAAAAATACTTAATATAGGACCCACATATTGAGGGAAAAAGGTGAAGACATTTAAACAAATAAATTAAAACAGCAAGTACATTAGGTACCCTAACTTCATTAACTCATTGTTTGAATTCTTAGTTACACAACAACATATCTTTGGTAGTCATCGTAATACAACAATCTCTTTATATAGTCATTACATCAGTGACCTATGAAGTATAGTCAATGTGGGATAAGTCCACATACCCTTAATATAGGCATTACAACACTGTTACATCATTAGTTCACTTATAGGCGTTAAAGCCCTATAAGGTATAATTGCAATGCAAGATTAATGTAACAGTTTCAACAATTCTTTTGCTATTTCAGTCGTGGATTATGACATTTGGTGAGCAATTTGTCTTCCTTTAAAGTTGGTCTGGTTGCAGCAACTCATATAATGTTGGATTGGAATTCTATTGAAGGCCTTTTGAATATGTTTTGGACTTCTGAAATCGTATAATTATTTGGTTAGAAAGGACACAACATTACAAATTCTGTACCTTCTCTCTCCCTCTCCGTCTCTCTTTCTCTCTCTTTGTACTGACATAATTTGCACTCTTAGAAGAATGCAACAGCAAATACTTGGAAATATAATAGAAATATTAACAAATACTTAATAATAAGTCACTTTGAGGGGATAAACCTTCAAAAGTCTTCAACAAGAAATATAATTTAGAATATGCTGATCAAATACTACTCACTTCCTCCTATATATACCATACTTATGACTTGGATGCCATGTAGGACAAGCTAACTACCTCTATAAATGAACTTAATTAAAGGTTATGCTAGACACAAGTCGGCTGCACATATCCCAATAAAATCAGTGGGTTAAGGGCGTAGCACTCTCTCTCTCTCCCCCTCTCCCTTCTCCCCACTCTCTCTCGTAACTATTTCAGTATAAAGGAGACAGCATTGCAGATTCTGTATGCAATCCCTCTCCCTCTCCCTCTCCCTCTTCCTCTCTCTTTGAAAACTAGTACTTTTTTCATTTTTGGCAACACATTTCACAGTAAGAAATTATAAATGGTTTTGTTTTTTTGACGACTCTGATGCTTGTAGGCCTCAACATGTAGGTTGCAATTATCTTTGTAACACCATAGAATGTGGTTAGTTTCTGTTGAAGTGAATTCCATATATACTTAGAATCTAAGTTCGGTTCGGGATGGTTCGGGTAGAACCCGTGCGCGGGTATGTTTTTTTAGGGGTTTGGCATGAGTGCGTGTATATATATATATATGTATTATATATACAAAAAATAAGAGAAATATAGAGAATTGTAAAACTAAATCATTTCATAGTATGATACTTGATCATTGATCAATGCCAAATGCCAAAGATAAATATTAAATGCCAATTGATAGTTGAAAAATATTCAAATAAAATTACTGAATTACAAAATGTAGTTCATGAAACATTGAAACATGATTCAATGTTCATTGTTCAAGTGCTCATCAATCATCAAAAGGATTGTCAGAATCATCGTGACTTGGATTTTGAGCGGTTTGAACTTCAAAATCATCATCATTTGAACCCAAAGCGGATCCAACACCATGTGATATGTCATCAATATCACCCACATCATCCATAGTGGCTCTAGCAAGATCCTGAATGGTTGCATCCAAGTCAGTAGACTCGGGTGCTACATCCCAAAGCCTCGCTGCCCCCTGCCTGTATTGAGGATCCTTACGTGACAGAAGACGCAAATTGGAATGAATATACACTAAGTCTTCAGCTCTTTTTGCAGCCAACCGGTTACGCTTCACTGAGTGGATAAAGGAGTATGTACTCCAATTCCGTTCAGCGGCAGAAGAGCTTGCAACCTGAGAAAACCAACAAAATTAAAAATAAAATAAAAAAATGCAAGATAAATTCAAGAATGTTAAGTGTTAAATTTTACAATACAAGTGGCAAAAAAAAAAAAACAAACTTGTGAGAGGATCTTGATTGCAAGAGGTTGGAGGTACATATAATCTTGACCATGGAGGTACCACCATGTAAGAGCATCCATTTTGTATTGGTCTCTAGCAACAAAAGAGGTATGATTTTTTGATTTTCCTGTGATAAACATTCCAAATTCTCTCATGACACTTGTATGCACTTCTGGATCACTGAACATTCTACTAAATGCCGTCTTATACCCATTAGCAACTTCAGAATCTCTATATGGTGGTATTCTCCCTGGGATAGAAAGTACTTCAGTGGTATAGTACCTCGGAGATAGGGCATATGCAAGGAGGTGCAATGGAGTTGTCATCTTGTTCCAACGATGAAGAACAATTGCTTCCACCCTTTTGTACAAGGTGTCTTCAGGATCATTCTCTTTTTTTTGTATTTCTATTTTTATTTTTTCCAACATTGTGTCCATGCTATCATAGACATCCCCCAAGCATGGTTCATTTGTATCAGCAAACCGAAGCATAGACATGATAGGTTCGGTGAACTCCAATACATAATTCACACGATCCCACCAATCGTCATGCAAGATCAATGCCTTGACCTTTTGGGCCCTCTCTGAATTTGATTGCTTCCATATACCCCATTGGTTGCTAATAACCATTTGACTCAATGCATCTTTCACCTTCACAAGTCGTCTCAGAACAATTGTGTGAGATGCAAACCGGGTCTCGACAACCTAAGAACATGTTAATAGTAAGTTAATAACACATTTAAAATATGTAAATAATGCAAAAAATTATTTTATTCAATTATGTAAAACATGACATAAATGATAAATGAAACTAAATAAATTAAATTTACCTTCAACAATTCCAATCTTGAAAAAGTTCTGAAAATTGCTTGTGACATATGGTGGTTTGTCACAAACATCTGGATCTCCTCAAACTCCTGGTATATTTCTTTCACCCACTCTATTTGGTTGCCAATTGCTTGCATCACCAAATTGAGGGAGTGTACAGTGCACGGTGTCCAAAAGATGTGCTCATATCTAGCCTCTACCAAAGCACCTGCAGCCCTGCAAACTTTTGCATTGTCCGTAATTACTTGGACAACATTTTCACTACCCACCATCTCTATGGAGTCAATGAGAATCCTGGAAATGAACTCTGCATCTTTCACTTCCCCTTCACAGTCAACCGCCCTCAAAAACATTGCCCCCTTGGGGACACTGCAATAACATTAATCAATGGACGGTTTTGCAATCTTTCCATCCATCGGAAACAATAGATACACCTGTTTCAACCCAAGAATCTCTAATTGGTTTTAGTTGGGCCTCTACAGATTTCTTCTCTTTTTGCAATAAGGTGGTACGCACCTTTTCATACCCAGGACTTGTGAAACCAGGAGGTGCACTATTTATTGCTGACACCATGTCCCGCCAATATGGTGATCTCACCAAGTTGAATGGAAGACCATTGGCATAGAGGCAACGTGCAATTTTTTCTTCAGCAATATCTCTTGCCTCCATTTTAAATGCCTTCTCTAATGGACCTCTCTTGCGGGTGGTGGTTTCTGGTTCTTCATCTTCTTCTTCCGTAGAGGGTATAGACAAGAAGGGATGTCTAGAGGGCCTAACTATCTGAGTGGGTAATGTTGTTTTTTTCTTTCCGGAACTATAACTACTTTGTTTTCCTCTTGCAACCAATTTGTCAGCATCTTCTTGTTCTTTTATAAATGCTGCTATTTGTACAGCAGACAACCCCTTCTTATCTGGGCCCTCACACATATTAATCCCTTTACCACTAGGGCCCATAAAATGAAGTTTCACTCGGTAATAGGAGCTATTATATTGTGTATTGCAAAAATTACACTTCCAAACAAACCCCCCACCTCCAGGAATTTGTGAAATTCTTGTGGTATGACTCCATAAAGGAGATCCTTTATCAATTTTGAACTTTTGGCTTCCCTCCCCACCCACTGAACTTTGACTACTGGCCATTGTTGCAATCTATAAAAAAAATGAAAAAAAAATATATACTTGAAAAACTTCTTCACAAACTTGAAAAAATCCATCAAAAACTAAGAAACTTAAAAAAATTCATCAAAAGATTAAAGAATAGGGTTTAAATGCATACCTTGAACACTTAAATCTCCTTTGTAGAAGCTATTTGCCACTCCACAATCGATCTCCTTCAAATGCAATCACCTCCCTTCAAAATGCTAAGATGGAGAGAAAATATGGAGAGAGCAAAATGAGAGGTAAAAATGAAATGTTTTAGTGTTGAAAGGCCTCATATTGGGTCGTTTTAGGGTTAAGAGGCAAAATAATAATTAAAAAATTGTTTTTTTTTTTAACTTTTGGGCCCACTTTTTAAGCTGGGTACCTCCTAGGTACTCGGACCTGGTGGGCTGCATCGTGCTAGGCATGCACGGATGCATGCCCAGCCTGCGCATTAGTGTACCCACAGGTGAACCCGAACCGGTTGAGGCCTGTGGGTACAACCTTGCAACATAGCTTATAATCTAAATACATACATTGGTGAGCAGAATGGGTAAATAGGACTGGATTATATTGAACAGAGTAACAGAATCCGCAAGACTACGTTAGACCTTGGAAAAGGAATAATGGCAAGCCAAAATAAATCACTACTAGTATTGAGTGATTCTATGGGTTTGTTGTGCTTCTATAAGTACTTCGATTCTGTGTATTCTCTGACATCAACTCCTAGTCTATGGCTGGCACCTAGCACAAGAGACCTTGTAACCAAACATTGTAAACTTGTAATCAAATGATATGTATTTGATAAGTTAGGTAATGTCTGTCTCAGTGGCTTTCAACAAATATGAGCATGAACTCCATTACCAACTTATTCTTGACCTTGAATGTCTAGAGAGGGGCTAGTTGGCATAGCTTTGGGTTCTGAGGAATTGCATCTTAGATTTTTTTAGCTTCTTGGTTTTGTTTCATTCATTTTTAGTTGCGTCATGAATTTGATTTTTCTTTATTGAGTTATGTATCATTCTATGGGAAATGCAGTAGGCATTCCCATTGTGTAGTTTGACCATAAGTGATCTTTTTAGTCCCACTGACCATTTTTGGCCACCAGTGGACATTAGTATCTAAACACATAGAACAATTACATGATTACATACAAATTGATATAAGCTATTCTCAGTTACATTTATGTCTTAACAGAGCATACATTGTATTAAAAATTTCTTTCCTGGTTTGTGAAAAATGGCAAGCCAACTGTCACAGTAAAGGAGTTTCCAGTTGGTGATATAATGTAATATAAACATTAAATGTAACTGATTGCAATGACAAATTGAAGTATTCTTACCTATTTGGCCTAAAATTTTGTAGAAAACTAATGCAATCTTGAGTTTATTCAATACATGTGCATGGTGGTGGTTGATTCTGCATCAGTGAATTTTCTCTTCTTAGTATTTACTACTTAGGTTTGGCAGTAGTTTCTTTCTTGTTTAACATCTGAAGAATGATGATTATTATCATTTGCATGCAGTGCAGACAATTGGAAGTTTGCTGCAGATCAATTTGTTAAGAAGTTTCCTGACAAAGTTATTGTACACTGTAAGAGTTTTCCCTGCTTTCAGTCTTATATGTATGATTTTTTATATTTTTCATAGTTTGTTACATTCATTAATCATTTTACTGAGAACTTGTAAAAAACTACAGGTACATATTCATATAAAATAGTTGGTGTGCTATAGTCATTTATTTGTTTTATTTATTGACAGATTAATTTGATGACATAAATTAGTTAAATTTATAACACAAATCTTATAGAGGATGTATGCTAGAAAGCACATATGAAAGCTAACAAGAAACTTTACAAGGTTGGATATTTATCTGAACACTATAAAATAAAATGCAGAAGGTTAAGAAAGAAATCCCTAACTACTTGATGGCATTTTAGAACTTAAAATCTAATTTCCATTCTTCACAGGGAACTACAATGTGAAAACAATTTTAAACTTATCAGTGGAAGTGAATTAATAAACTAGAGTTTGAATAGTTTAAATCTGGATGACACACACAAACGATGCCCATTTGAATGCCTAAATATTTTTGTAAGAAGTTTATAACTAAATTTTAAAAACTCCTTTCAGGTAGTGAACGTAATGCATCGAAATTGACTTTGGATGGGGTTGATGTGATGGGGGAGCGGCTAGCTGATGAGGTGACATTCTAACATTCTTAGATGTGCTCATTTTTCTTGTGCCTTCTGCGCTTATATTTCTGTATTTTCTATGCTTCTCTATATGATACTTCCATGTAATCTATATGTTCTATTTCAAGATTATAAATAAAATTGTTTAATTCTACAGTCAAAGCATGTAGTTGGGGTTCGGTAGCTTCTTCTTGAAAGAAAGATTATTGGGAATTTTACTGAAAGGGCCTGTCCTTCCTAATTATTGCTGAAATATTTATTCTATATATGGACATTGAACTTTTTAAGTGTTGTTCCCAAAATGCAGGTAAATACGGTAATAAAATGCAATCCAGGATTAAAAAAAATTTCATTTATTGCTCATTCAGTGGGTGGCTTAGTAGCAAGGTATGCCATTGGGCGACTATATGAACCACCTTCAAGTGATAAAATTACAGTGGAACACAAGGAGGAGTTAACAAATGAAAACACGTTTCAATGTGATAAGGAAGAATCAAGAGGTATGATTGCTGGGTTGGAACCAGTCAACTTTATAACTGTTGCCACGCCTCACTTGGGCTCTAAAGGAAAAAAACAGGTAAAAATATTTTATGGACCTCCAAATAAGCCAACCTAGGATATTCTTATGGGCATTAATGATGTGCAAATACCTTGAATGCCAAAATCTACATTTTGTTGCTTGTTTTGCATAAAGAAAATAGCCTTTTGGTATTTTATGGCAATGAAATCATAGTAGGTTAATTGCACAAGTTTTATTTTTTATTGGGGAATCGTGGTTTCAATTCTGAGACTTTAGTTAATGTTTTTTAACTGCCATATCTTTGTTTTGCAATTGTTTTCACCTAATTTATTCATCATCATCTTAGTTTTCTTCCACGACTATTTTTAACAAATAATATCTTTTTATTAGTTGTGAAAAAAGTTATATTCACAATAGTTAGGCAGGTTAGAGACATATTGAGTGACATGTCTATTAATATTTGTATGTGCTAATCATTGGAAGGGGGATATAATATCACCTAGAAAACTCACGGATGGTTGGAGATGCCTGTGGCAAACAATTTACTTGATGAGGTGTTTTATTTATTTATTTATTTGGGTGTATGAATTGAGAAGTGCTTCGTGCTATCTGTTTTTCATACATTAATGGATGAAGAGATGGGTTGATGACTAATAACTATGTTAAGGGTTATAGATAATCTTGGAAAGGGGATGAATTAGAGTGAATATGAAGAATTTGTTTTATTTGGGAGTGTTTTCTGAGTCAAAAAAGTGGTTAACAGCTTTAGCCTTGATTGATTTGTGAAAGGTAGTGGATTGATTGATTTTACTAGTCTACAGATGGATGCTTGCATAAAACACTTACAATGTATACAAATCTTTACATACATATATATAAATATATGCAGCACATAGATATGTCTGGAGATGTGTTTATATGTTTATAGGTCGATACATTGCAAAGAGTCATTGCACACACCAGAGCAGAGATGTTGGCAAGTACTCATAAGACCAACACCATTGCAACTATAAAATATTTTTATGCGTTACTCTGAAAATTTAATTAATAAATCAGTAACACATTAATCATTTTGACAACTATTATGAGTAATGGCTAACTGCTATGCAAATTGCTCATCATTTTGACATTTAATACATCAGTAAATAATATAAGAGCTAAGGTAAATTCCAATTTCTACCAATGCTAGACATGTTGTCTCCAATTTGTTGAACAGATGGGGAATTTCTATTACCTTGTGCTGAGAAAACCATTGAGCCTGTGAGGGAGTTGACCAGCTGTTTTAAAACTTAAAAGAATGGAAACAAGATCCATGTGCATGGAGAATTTAATCAAGGGAATTCAGCATCCAGATGCAGAGAAACTAAATATTTGAAATTCTTTTTTTCTTCTTTACTTCCTTGAGTTACACATGATAGATTTTCTTAGAAGGACGTGTATGTCAAAATGAATGCCACCTTGCATTTGGTTGGTACTTCTTTTGTTATTTTCCAATACAGATACAAGTGTTTATTTAGTTGCACTTGCATCATAGTCTACATTTTGTACTTCGCTACTAAAATTTACTTCTATCTAATTCATGCTAGATATTTTTGTTGATGTATTTCAAACACCCCCGTCAACAATTTACTCAATTTGTCTCTTCCTTTCTGCTGATTATATTGACCAATCCAGTGCAGATTAATGCAGCTGTGATTCCTTAGTATCCTCAAGTATTCTTGAATTTTGAAGTCCTATGTGGAAGCTACATGCTTACCCATTAGTGTTGTATCACATGTTGAATTATAAGATCATCTTGGAGGTGCAGAAACTCCTACCTTTGCTTCATGCCTAAAGTCATAATTTCGGTGCAGATCCACTTGACACTCCTGCAACAGCTACAGTGGCTTTGCATTCTCAATTTAGGTTAAATGATGTTCCCTCTTGAAATTAATTAGACACCTTTTCCACAAACATATTTATCTCTTTTGCTATGGCCTTACTTAAAAACTAATAGGGGGCACTCTTGCAAAACCACAACAAAATCAGTACTTCTGCTTGCCCTATTACCTATTTATTTAGTTATTAAATGCATCAGTTGTAATGGTTCCAACCAATTGGATCTTTGATTGATGCTAGAAACGTACATTCAAGGATCTAACAACTTTCAAATAATTTTGTGAAGGCTAGAGATTTCCATGTGATTTTATAATAGCCTTAACTTTGCTTGTAATGCTCCCTCCTTTCTCATGCGATTACCTTAAGGAAGAAAAATGAAAGGGAGAATAATTAATATTATAAAAAACCTGAAATTTAATGAAGTTTGGTTTTAATGAAAAGTCAAAGGGTATGTAGATGGAGAGTTATGTCTATTAAAGAAAAAGGATATATAAGGAAGATCAATCAAGGAGAAGGGGACATCAACTTGTGAAGACATATTATCTATATTTTTCCTTGTGAATTATTCAGCAACCCAAGGATGAAACCCTTCAAATATCAGAAATTTAAGGATGAAACCTTTAATTTCTCTTGTCAAGTTAGTAGACGAAAATGGACGAAAACCCCTAACTTAGACAGAAATTTAGAAACATTTCAAGACATTTATACAAGTGAGATAGCTGCAAATTGGAAGAAAAATTACAGCAGAGAATAAGTTTTATATTTTCAAAATTATTTTATAAACTTTAAATCCGAATATATAATAATCAAAATTATAAGTTTAAGGATAAATTAATATTTATAATTAATTATGCAAGTATTGTTGTGAGTGGAATATTTACTTTGATGAATCTTATCTCTTTTCATTGCCTCTTTGCTTTTTTGGTTCCATTTTCTCATGTTGTGGCCTGAACTTGCTTTTGACTATCTTTTGACCTTGTCATCCATTGCCATTCCTTGAAAAAGCAATTGCATGTAAAAAGAAAACTTTCTAAAAGTAGTATGTTTTAAAAAATATAGTTGGATTTATAAGCTTCTCACCATTCCATGAAAAAGAAAACATGCTAAAAATAGAAACTTTCTAAAAATAGAATTATTTTGAAAACTAGATGAATTTCTAAGGTGTGAAACTTTGACTTGAAATTGGATTTTTTGGGTGATAATTTTATGTTGAAAAGATGACCCTTTTACTATAGGAATTGGAGAAAATTTTTCCGGTATTTGTCACTCAAATTATGCCACATTTCTTCCTCGTTTTCCTTTTTCTACCACTATCAGATCTTTCTTCCACTGCATTGAAACTCTTGAGATTGATTTCCTCATTGGCAATATTTGCACATAAGGATCTTGCAAACACATTTAGTAAACAAAAAGGACTAACCTAGAACAATCTGAAGATGTAGATAGGAAAGATAATCTTGATTATTAGTTAAAATATTGATTTGGTTAAAAATTTTGTATGGGTACCAACAAGACCAAAAATGGTCATTTTCTTCCAGCAAAATTGACTCTAGAAGACTCTTATTCAAATCCGTTTCCACATAGATTTTGGCAAAGGTAGTGTTGAGTTGATCTTTAGTATCCTCATAAGCATGCAAAAATTTACCTAGTGAATTATCAATTGCCCTCACTTTTGAATCTTGCTAGAACTGCAAGAAACGGTAGGGAGGAAAACCAACATTGGGATTGTGTCAAATGAGTCTTTGTTAGGGTCAAAAGAAGGGTACTAGGGTTTTCAACACAAAAAGTGTTAATCCGAGAATTGTGGAGCAAACTCCAATATCAGATTCCTATTTTTTTCCCATATTGCAACAAATAATGAAAAGGCTTTTAGTGCAGGGGAACAAACCAATTTGAGCCTTAATCGCTTGCTTCCATTCCTTGGTTGCCCATTCATGTAGTCCTTTCAAGCTAGGCCACTAGTCACGAAATTTGCTAATGACAGCCTAGCACTTCAATAAATTTTCAGAGGTTTCAACACCCAAATTTATGTCAAAATTTACCTTCGGGATGTGATCAGCCCTTTTTGTAAAAGTGTTAATCTTGAGATGCAACCCTCCAATGGACCACTTATTGCTAGAGTAATCATGCATTAGCTAATAATTAATTAATCTTTAATTGATTATTAGGCTAATTTATTCTCATGCACTTAAGCTAAACCTAGGAGAGTTTTTTAATTTTTTAATTTTTTTAATTTTTTTATTTCTTCTTTATTTCTGTTAACTAGAGTAATCTTTTATTAGATCATTCTGTCTCATCACATAGGATGATGACATTTGTCATGATCTAATCCCTTTATCATTTAGAGTTGTTCTTATAAAACACTCTCTCTTTGTATTATTTCATTCTGTAAATATTTTCTTGTTGGGGATATAACAAATCATTATTTGCAACTCTCTTGCATGGAAGGTATTTTTGTTCGTTGTTTGATCTTGCGTCTCGTGTTTTTCACAATTCAAACACTTATGTGTGACATCTTATTCATAAGTCGCAACAAAATTCTTTTCTCTTACAATCCCAAAACCCTTGGTGCTCACATGCCTATCCAAAAAGTTGTTGACTGAGAGAGCTTGAAGCCACTAATACATCCTTGAAAGATATGGAAACACCCTAAGTCCAATACCAAAGAGTCGTGGGTATGAGAGATACTAGAGGGAGATGAAACGACAATTGAGGAGAGTGAGAGCTAGAGAGGAGATTTGTGGCTTGCACATGCTAGGAAAACCAAAGCCTTGGGATCAAGGCTTGGACCCAAGTTGTGTGTGGGAACCCCATGGAGCTGTTGCCATAACAAGAGGTCAAATATGCAGAATTGTGCATTAGATTTTTGGAAGGCTGAAAGCCTTTTGGTAGCAACATTGTATCGATCTTCTTTAAAACTTCGATAAATTTATATGTATTATATATATTTACATTTATTAATTTTTAATATATTTGTATAGTTATTTTGAATATTTTAATATATTTTTAGTATTATATATATTATGGCCATACCCAACTGTATTCAACACAAGGAAAAAAATTATTATATCAACTTACTCAAACCCATACCCAACCTCATACCCGAACTGGCAACTTAGGTTATTAAGATTTGCTAATCGAATTAAGTATTTTAAGTACCATTATAAAGTGGGCCTGACCTTAGGGCCTATGTGTATTAAATTCTAAGTGGGCATGCATTATTATATATTATGCTTTGCATATAACATGTAGTTTGATATTAGCTTTCTATGTATTCATTGCAAACCTATTTCAACTTGAAAAAACTGCATTGAAATTTTGTAATGTGCACCATTTTATACTTATGTCACAAATGAGTACTAGGCTTCAGATTAACGTCATAAGTGCAAGTTGATTTCTCTAGCAAATTGAACTGTTAAAACTTAACAATTGAAAACATGGGCATTTAAGGGTACCAAATGCAAGGTCAACAAAATATGCAACTACAAACCTCCAAAATGTTTAGGTAGGCATAAGAAATTTAGCTTTCATCGGGGATAATCAATTTCTAGGTTTCCTAGTGATGTTACTCCCTCTAATCTGTCCAATTGGCCTTGGATTCTACATAAAATACCAAAACTCAATGCTATGAGCAAACCAACAAAAGTGCAGGAAGAATCAATGAATGCACATATTTTCATGATGAGTCCAACATAGTTTTTGAGGCGTGTTTATAATTTTTTATTACTTTAATGTAAGTTCCTTTCTTTAGTTTTCATTGGATCTGCTACTTGATCAATCAAACATCTTAAAATATTCATGGGCATTGATAACTGGTTTCCTATGGAAATCACATTCTAAGGATATATGTTTGGGCAATAGCAAGGAGATCTTCAAACTTACGATGCATTATAACTGGAGTATGCACCTCAGAAATTGTAAGTTTTGATCAAATTAGGCCACCTCTACCAATAATTGTAGAAGAAGTATTCAATTAAAAGCTAGCCGGTGAGTCACAAATGAGGTCAACGTACTTTAAAATAGTCTAGATATTTGTTTAGAACTGTATATGATATCAATAACATCATTTAGAAGAGGGTGACTTTGGACAGGTAAAGGAAAAACAATCTAGATAATGAACATAATTTATGATTGGCTCTTCACATCACTCTATAGCAAATCCATATGTGATTGGCATGTTAATACTTGTCCATTATAATTCAACAACCACCTTCATTATTTCTAGTTAATTTTGGTGTTCAACTAGGCCTTTTTCAACTTCAAAAAAGAACTTGATCAGACAAATTCTTGCATACAACTGATTTATGGTATTCAAGAAAAGGATACAAATGCAACATTGCTAGGCAATGCAGTAATAATTTTGAAAGATTTCTTTATCATGTCACTGGGGATCTCCATATCGAGTATAGAAATGTTCAAATGAGCTCAATTTTCTATTAGCTGCGACTGATGTCTTGTTGCAAGGAAAAACTGTGTAGCATTTCTTTTTCTTCTTCTTAGCACATTAGTTTGACGACAACTTGAATTGATGTTCTAGAGATTGTGATCCTTAATAAAATAGAGATAATTGTTTTTATACATGCTTGTACCGTCACCAATAGGATTTTTCATAGTACAATTTTAAAATCTATCAGTCAATAGATTGATCTGCATGTCATTTCTTTCTAGAATACTTGTATTGCTATGTGGACAAGGGTTTCAGGTTCCATAATTTCCTTTTTTCTTAAAAATTAAATGATTAATACATGTTTCCACTACAGGTTCCATTTCTTTTTGGTCTACCTCTGTTGGAGAAAGTTGCATGTTTAGGTGTCCATATATTTATTGGACGGACTGGTCGACACCTTTTTCTCACTGACAATGATGAGGGGAAATTACCATTACTTCGTCGCATGTTGAATGATTGTGGTGATCTTTATTTCATGTGTGTATTTTCTTTTATGTTCGCTTCTGGAGTTAATTATATTACTTGAAGTAGTTTCACAATTTATAAAAATTCTCGATGTTAACGTTCTATTATTTATCCATGAAATTTTCTAGTAAATAATAAATATAATCATCAATGTTTCATCTGTGCCTCAAGGTCTGCTTTGCAAGCATTTAAACGTCGGAGTGCCTACTCAAATGTGGGCTATGACCGTATCTTACATTCCAACAACTTTTTGTTGACATTCCAAATTATATATGGTTAAAAGTTATTTTCCTCATGTAAAGTCATTTTTTGGGTTCAATAATTGTTATTAAATTGTTTCTTAACTGGTTACAAAGATATCGTAGGTTGGAGAACTTCTTCAATTAGACTGGAAACTGAGATGCCAAAGGTATTATCTGTCAATTATTTGAACTTCTCAACATTTATAAGTTTCTACTCCATTGGATTTGCTGCATTTTGTTATCATGTTGGATTACTCACCATTTACAGTTACTGATTGAATTTTTTGTGATTACAGTTTCAAGATCCTATAGATGAGAGATATCCACACATTGTAAATGTAGAAAATGAGAATGACAATAGTCATAAGCCAAGATCTCCAGTTTCAAAGGGAGACAATTCAATCAATCCAGAAGAAGGTTTGCTTCTCGTATTTTGTCAATAAACTTGGTCTAGCTAGCTAGCTCAAAAACATGTCTATTGTAGAAGTTATGGCTAAAAATATGTGTCTTTTTGGGCATGATTCTATAAAAGAGAGATATTTTTACAGGCAATTTCTTGCTGGTAATTCTCTTAATATCCAATAAATCTGCTTAGGTTTTTGAAACACATTTTAATGTCAATATTGTCCATTGGCTTATTGTTTTCTCTCTTATTTGTGTTTTGGTGTTTCCCATTTACTTGAATACAATAAAGTATTTATCATTTTGTTTTGGACAAGCTATTTTGAATGAGGTTATTTATTTTACATTGATTTTGCCCTGGTCACATTTCTGAACTTTCATATTACTTGGTCCTCACAAGTCATAACACTAAATGCAGATGTGGGGTTACTGATAGAGAAAGGAACATTGTGAAAAGATAAAGTACCCCTACTTTGACTTGGTTGGAGATATTCATACCCAACAATCCATTTTTTGGGTAATTAGTTCCTTTGATTCAAATACAAGTAGTTTACAAGCTATCTCTACATTGTGCAGAAGTGCTTAGGAAGGTAAGAATTAAAAGCAAGGTTTGAGATGTACATATATGTATAATTCTATGAGACAAAAGAGGCACAAACTTAACAGCCATTTGGAAAAAGAAGTATCTATCATTGTGGAAGTAGAGCCCAAATTCAACCATAACTTGGAGAATGAAATGTACTAAAATGATTGTGCTAATCATCGAGATAAAATCCAAGATATGGACTCATTAAAACACTGATTAAAGAGACAAAAATTTATGGGACAAGACAAAGTTGAATATGAAAAGGACGTATACAGGAAATTATCATTATTTAATTAGTGTAGGAGTTTGAGATGGAGATGCAACTCAATTGAGATCACAATCATTGAGAATTCATCACCATAATTGATATTGCATTATCAAGTATGCTGAGAAGAATTGCAATTTTAGATCAATTGATACTTTTGTTTAATGTTGTTAAGTAGAGACAATGTGATGCAATCAAGGGTAAGGAGACAAATATTTGTCAGCTTTTCCCTTGTGGCAAGACTTCACAACACACCTTTAGAAGATCATCGAGTGTCCTAAGACTCAAGGAAAACTGAAATTGGAGACTACAAGGTCTAAATGTAGAGCGGAATCACAAGAACTAGTCACCCAACCAGGGTCTTTGCAAACTGGATTTTTGCTCTAATTTTTGCAGACCTTCAAGATTAGCGTTTACTGAATTGTTGCTGGCCAAGACTGCCTTCACAACACAGCAAATTACTGATAGAAATGGATTGACATTCAAACACTCTAATTTTTATTTTATTTTTTATGATGAGGTTTTTGAACAACATAGAGTAAAGTGCTGATTTTCATTACATTAATTTAACAAGTTTACATCTGATCTTGTAATGTCCCTGGTGGATATGATAGTCGGATTTCACTAAATTTTAAAATCAACACAAACCCACGTTCTTTCTGATCACTAGGATCTCGATGAGGGCAAGGTGAGAGCATACTTTGGGATGTGGTTAGTAAGCAATTAATTTCAAAACTTATTGGTGGCAAGCCATCCAGTTTACAATCAAAGATAAATATGCAGATATGATTAATACCATAGGTAGATAAAAAGTAGATTTAATCGATGCCAAATTGGTAGATAACAAGCAGATCCAACCAATGTCAAATGGGTAGATTACTATAGGACTGACCAATGTCAAATTGGTAGATAACAAGCGAATCTTGGATCAATGCCAAATTGGTGGATAATAATATGCAATTTAAAATGGATCCAATGGTAAACTATCTAAGATCTTGTTACAACATCAAGAGCAACCTACAATTGGCAGTAATCCATCTAGTTTTACAAAGAGATACTATGATATAGATACCGAATAATATAAATATCAATAATCACAAGGTATGCTAGAAATGACAATACCTGATCTATATAATCAGCATTGAATCAAATGATAGTGCTATCATACAGAGATGCAAACATCTAAATGATGAATCGCTATGGAAAACCGCACATGCAATTGGTGAATATTGACATGCAATTGCTGAACACTAACATGCAACTATTGAAGTTGACATGCAATTGCATCAATCCAAGTTTGTATCACCAACCCCAAATAGGATGAGTTGTATCAAACAACCCTGAATTGTATTGGAAATTGCTGATTTGAAATTGATTGCAGGTCTGTATGATCCTTTAATTGGAAGGTAAGACACCCCAAGCTACCTTAGGATTGTTGTGGATTAGATTGTGATTGGTACAGTTGATATAGAGGATGGTATGGTTGGATTTAATGTTGAAATTTGTTGATAACAAGTGCTGCAACCACCTGACTGCCATATCTTTTTTTTTCATGATGTACAACCTGCAAGAGATTAGGAAAGATAACTATAAACACAAACTTACACAAAAACAACCTTTAGATTATTTGTGAAACACATTGAAATGATTGAAATCTTACCCCAAAACAAACTTTAAAAAAAAAGCCACACAATATTTTTCTAAATATTTCACACTACACTAGCATGTGAAAACTCCACACCAATTGAAATCTAAAAATTCAATCCAATATCAGCTCATAGGTAGTCTTTGGATGGAATTACTCAAATGGCTAAGAGAGTTTTTGTTCCTGAAACTATTTTGTCAAAGGGTTTTTGTTGTTGGGTTGAAAAGGAAGAACTCATGTTCATTCTCTAGAAAGTAGAAATTGTTAAAATGAGCGAAAAAAACTCTTTTTTGTTTCCAAACCTCCTTTTATAACTTTTTTGAGAGAAAATAATATAATTTTATATTCCTTTATTTTATTTTTCCCTCAAAGTGATAAAATTATAAAAGTGTTTTTAAATTATCACTTTTAGGACCTTGGTTCTAGTGACATTTTTTAACCACACTTGAGGCCCTCTTTTAAAAATACTTTATGATAACTCTTTTAGTTACTTTATAATATAATAATATAATAAAGTTGTCTTTAGATGCACATAAAGTTACTTTTTGGGAACTTAAATTAAATTATTAAATTATTTCCTTAGCTCAAAAAGGTGACATGACAATCCGCCCTTTCTAGGAATTGCTTGTCCTCAAACAAAATTGATTCAATTTTTTAATTCCTTTCAATTGTACCTTTTTGCAAATCCAAGACTTAAATCAACCTGGGGGGTTGGCTTGTCCATCCATTCAATTTATCAGATTGTGGGAAAGCTTTCGCAAACTCCTCAATTATCTGTTTTGTCTTGGAAACTTCAAGCTTACTCTAGGGTTGCTTTATGTGAAAGAGGAACTCACTACCCTCCTTTTGCTGCTCTACTTTGGTACAATTGGGAGCTGCAAATCCAATATTCCAATATCAAATCTCTTGCTGCCTCGACTACTTGCTTCTGAGAAGTTCCTAAAATTGTGTTAGCTTTCCTCATTACTTTATCCTCAAGAGTAGAGTGTTGTTCCGTGGACTGCAGACACTGATCTTTCATAACCTTGTTATCATTCATAACATGAGCTTCATGCTTCTCCAAGGTTAGATTTAATTTTTTTCTTATCCAAGTCTTTGAAAAGATGAGCTTAATCAAAACTTTACTTTCTTCATGTTTGAGAATATCTCCCGGATCCCATATCAAAATTTATAGGCAGATTTGGGCAAAAGAATTTATGTATCCTTCCACAATTTCCATGTTAAAATGTTTTCTATAATGACCAAAACTTGAGCATTTATTTTCACAAGTATATGCAACATCATATGTTAATTTATCTTTTTGATTTTCAACCACAATGTCAAGACCCCTTTCCAGTGGGAGCACTTAGACCTGAATCTTGCACTCAAAATATTTCTCAAAGAGACATTAAAGCATTAAAGATCGATAAGTTTCGGTGATAATATCTAACGAGAACAAAGGTGATATAAAAACTTCATTCTTGTCAAGGGTTACTCAATTCTCCCTATCATTCCTATGAATGATTCCTTTTATATTATATTTCATAAATACACCAAGGTAGATATCAAGATCCAAAGATGGTATTCTATTGTATGGTTTTCAACCTAGTGAATGAAGAGAGTCATTAAGATTTATAAACTTAATAATTGCTACAAGTATACTTATGGGGTAATCGTGAGTAGTATATTATATATATATGCACTTATTGATTATTGGAATATATTTATCAACATATGAATTATATATCCAGAGAACATCTTATATTTAATAGATTTACCTTTATATATATATATATTAACATATATCTCCCAACACCAATCTTTACTAATTCTTATCCCCATCAGTTATCATTTATTTATTCTTGATTAGTTTTCAACATAGATTGTAGTTATTCATTTAATATCAGAAATCACTTACCCTCTGCCCTGATCGGACTATAGATCCTCTACCCGTCTCTTTTTCCACCGATTCATAGAGCAGGACTTATAAAAGGATCTGTGTTTATGTTATCATACTCTGTCCCTTATCCTTCGCTGCCTTCACTATGATTCTTCTTGTCGACCTGTAGACTAGTCTATTCCTCTACTCTTCTCCGCCACCGCTCTTTTCTTGCTAGTGGGATCTGACGTGGAGTTAGCAGAGGTCAATGCATCTAGGCTCAAGTATTTCGCAGATGGTCTAGAGTGATTTACGACTGTGGATACTCAAGGATCGATGTTGCAGTGCTTCTTGTAATTGAAAATCTCAGTGAAATGTGAATGTAATTGCCACGTTATTCTGGAAGTTGATAACTCTGAATGTAGAAATGCTCCAAATGAATCAAAGCTAATGCTACGTGTGTTTTCCGTTAGATAACCAACTCCACGAGTTTATATATTTCTTGCTGTCCGACTTCCATTAAGGAGAATATTTTCGACTATCACTATATCCCCCTTCCATCGTTGAAATCTTTCTCCCTTAAATAATAGAAGTGTCTTGAGGAGACGTGCTCCTTCACCAAGTGTTGTCTTGGCCAGACCGCTGCCTTCTTGGAAGCGTCTCTTTACCTTTTGGTGAACGCATCCCTAATTTTAGTTACCTCTTTTGTTGGTCTTGGTCTAAATTTTTATTTATGTTTTCTTTTACGTTGGCTATTGACTACTATATCTTATATTTGTTTTACTTCATAATCCATCTATTTGTTATCCAATTATTTATTTCATATTATAAAGGTTAACCGATAAATGCTCTATAAGTAGTAATGTATTTATTTATATTTAGATATTATTGAACATATATATATATATTTGAATGTAATTTGTAATATACACTATATATTCAAATATCCAATATAAGATATGTATTTTATATAATAAATGTAATATGCATTTACTAATAATAATATTATCTTTATTAATAATAAACTCATTTATCAGGTAAGGACAGAAGAGCTTTTTGATCAAGTATCATTATTAATTGTATTTCAACATTTATAATTCATAATATCATGAACTGCGAAAATTAGGGGACATGACAGTCCGCCTTGCCCAAGATTGCTTGTCCTCAAGCAATCCCAAACTCAAATTACAACTAATCTACTAAGAAAGTCTTTTTTTATTATTGTTAAGCACAAGCAATTATAATCACACATGGTGTAGCTATGTTGCAAACATGCAAAGGTTATATGTAAATCATACACGTAGACACTTATGCTAGAAAATGCATCAATCACATCGGACATAGAGAAGATATTTCAGACATGTAGCAATCAGTGACATACAATAGGTACACATATAAACACTCATGTTGAATACACACCCTACATAGAGCAAATTATCATACATGAAACAGTCACAAGGTATGCACATAAGATATTATAAGCTACAATCACATCGGTAATAAAGCCAGTAACATACGATGCATGATAAAACATTGAAAGCATATTCAAGGCATTATGAGGACACTCACGTATGAAGAGTCTTGACAGACATGAATTAATCACATATATTGCTTTCATGAAATAATCATGCTGGAGGCACATCAAATATATAACAAACACATAATCACCCACAAGATATGATACATACACTTAGGAATTACAAGGCATGTCAATACACTCAAAGTATGAATACACTCGAAGAGATATACATGTTCAATCGGAAGTACACACTAAAAAAATAGAACATACATAACAAAATATGCATATGCAGTAAACATGCTAGGCATAAAGCAAGTAGGTAAGACATGAGGTACACTCATTAAGATATGAATCATATATTTAAATACACGTAAGCAGTAAGGCATGAAGTATAGGCATGAATGGAACATAGACTCGAATACATGAAGTATTCATGAAGTATACACTTGAATATATAAAGCATCAAGTACTCATGAAAATGGAGTAGACATGCTGATAACACACCAATCTTGAAAGACACATTAGGAAGTCATCCATAGAGCAGTCATGTTGAATATATTAGTCATAAATGCATTCAAGATACAAAGCATGGAGCAAACATGAATGCGTGTGCAGAGCATAATCACAGATTACACATGAAGCAAACAAATACACGAAATACACTTATAAGCGCATGGAGTAAGACACACAATGTAAAACAAATACGCATAGAAAACATCGAGCAATAAATTACACTCAAGGCATGTAAATCATGTAATTATACTTAGGAGAAGAAATACACTTGTAGTACATACGTAGAACACATAATCTCAGACAAGGTATGCAATCCATACATACTCATAAGGTTGGAAGCAAGCATACATAGAGGAATTACTTAAGACATAATATGTAGAGCGTTTAGGTACACTCAAATTTACTTCTATGCATAGAATAAATGCACTTGATAAAATACACCTGAGATGCATGAAGTGTAATCATGGGGCATAAATTTTAGAAGACAATTAAGGACACTCCAGCATACGCATAAATACACAACATGAAGCATAATGAAATGATCATACATAAGAACATAGGCATAATAATGCTCGTAGATACACTTGGCAATAAATACATATAATGCATGAATTACGCAAATGCAAAGTATGGAAGAGTCAT
Source organism: Sequoia sempervirens (assembly GCA_007258455.2). NCBI lineage: Eukaryota > Viridiplantae > Streptophyta > Pinopsida > Cupressales > Cupressaceae > Sequoia > Sequoia sempervirens. The sequence continues at coordinate 6,549 of VDFB02288966.1, read as the reverse complement.
GTATTAGAGTACATCAGTAAGTAAGATGCTAAGCATGTCCATATATACCATGAAGCAAGATGCCATAAAACAGGTAAAGCATGAAGTATATGTGTGAGTAATATATGAAGTATATGCATAAGTGCGTGAAGTAAGTCATAAGGTACACACTTGAATACAAGTCACAACAAATACAATGGTATAGAGTATACACCTGAATACATTGTCATGAAGTACACACCCGAATTTCGGGTCACAAATATGTCATAGAGTATACAATTACATCTCAAATTCAAATACAAGTCATAGAGTATGCACTCAAATATCAATACAAAGTTATAGAGTATACACTCAAGGACAATCACAAGTCATAGAGTATTCGCTTAAATACAAACACAATTGGTGAGTATACACTTAAATACAGATGCAATCACAAGTTATAGGGTGTACAATCAATTACAAATACGTACAAGAAGAAATACACTTGTAGTACAATCAATTACCTGAAATCATGTAATTATACTTAGGAGAAGAAATACACTTGTAGTACATACATAGAAGCACATAAACTCAGAGCAAGGTATGCAATCCATACATACTCATAAGGTTGGAAGCAAGCATACATAGAGGAATTACTTAAGACATGAATATGTAGAGCATTCAGGTACACTCAAATTTACTTCTATGCATAGAATAAATGCACTTGATAAAATACACCTGAGATGCATGAAGTGTAATCATGGGGCATAAATTTCAGAAGACAATTAAGGACACTCCAGCATACGCATAAATACACAACATGAAGCATAATGAAATGATCGTACATAAGACCATAGGCATAAGAATTCTCGTAGATACACTCGACAATAAATACATATAATGCATGAATTACACAAATGCAAAGTATGGAAGAGTCATGTATTAGAGTACATCAGTAAGTAAGATGCTAAGCATGTCATATATACCATGAAGCAAGATGCCATAAAATAGGTAAAGCATGAAGTATATGTGTGAGTAATATATGAAGTATATGCATAAGTGCATGAAGTAAGTCATAAGGTACACACTTGAATACAAGTCACAACAAATACAATGGTATAGAGTATACACCTGAATACATTGTCATGAAGTACACACCCGAATTTCGGGTCACAAATATGTCATAGAGTATACAATTACATCTCGAATTCAAATACAAGTCATAGAGTATGCACTCAAATATCAATACAAAGTTATAGAGTATACACTCAAGGACAATCACAAGTCATAGAGTATTCGCTTAAATACAAACACAATCGGTGAGCATACACTTAAATACAAATGCAATCACAAGTTATAGGGTGTACAATCAATTACAAATACACTTGAATGAAATATACTTTCAGACAGTTGGAAAAGGGGATTCGGTGCATCCCATACTACACCGTGGACCCCTCCACCATCCCAAGGTCATCAAGTATATACATTGATGAGGCACCATCATACTTCATGAAATAAAATACAATTTGAAAGATATTAATCCAAACACAATGAAGTTATGAAAACCATCTTATCATATTAATCATATGTAATCATGCATTCAATCTGTAAATTTTTTGAGCAAACTAAATAGATATTAAAACACCCCAAGTTATCATCTCTTGTTCATCAACACCATAGGCGATGCAAGAGAGGTCACACACAAGGATGCCCTTAGCGCCTCCCTTCTCAGCCCGAGAGTGGCCAACCAACACCTGTGGAAATGACCCCCTCGGCCCTCAATGGCAGACAATAGTCATCCAAGGAGGGTGGTCTACCTCGAAGGGACCCTAGTCTTTGCTCTCCTTCATGTGCTTCCAACTCCCCTCCCTAATGATTTGAATCAGAAAGAATGATAATTTGGTAGTGGGTAGACATGCGGTCCATGCGATAGTTTGGAGGAAGGATTTCCATAGGAGGCCCTTAGAGCACTCCCTTCTCAGCTCGAGAGCGACCAACCAACACCCGTGGAAATGACCCCCTCGGCCCTCAATGGCAGACCGCAGTTGTCCAATGAGGGTGGTCTACCTTGAAGGGACTCTAGTATCTGCTCAACCTATTGGTTCCATCCCTCAACCAACTATCTAATTGTTTGATGATACAAACAATTGCATCTAATGATTATCATATTAATAAGTTGCCCACAACATGCTATGAATTCATCAAGATATTGATAATCTATTTATCAAATGAATGTATATGCACTAGTCCTTTATGATATAAATCTATCAGTCGCCAATCCTTTATCAATCATTTATAACATGTTTAACAAATATTGTTTTCCAACTATATAAATGTATTGCTGATTTAGGGCTATGAAAGTACACACCTAATACTTACCACTTCGATTTGCAGAAACCTCTTGTTTTCCCAACCAATGATGCTGCCTTCTCATTCCACGTTTCAATAGAATGATAGATCATAATGGTCTTTAATATTACCGTGGGTGCAGAGATGTAATTAGTCTTTCTCTTATAGTTACACATACCATAATTAGGATGGAAAAATATCATCAAAACATCATTAGTTGTCCGATTCCAAATAACATATTAGCAATACTATAGTGATGATAATAGCATCAATTAGACAAATGGTATTCATCAACCACCCCTAATATATTTATTGGTCATCATATATATATTTATTAATCATATTTGGATAGGTCTATTAACCATAAGTTAGTATTTAAATTCCCTTTTTATTGCCAAAACAATATCATTGTTCAAAATCTCACCATTTGCGTATATCTTAATAGAGAGTAATTATATTCAATGGTTATAAGCCATACCTGATCTGTATGAGTCAGAGTGTGTTTCCTTATGTTTATAGAATATACCTTCTTTGGTAAGTTTACATATGCTAATTTCACAGGATGGTAGGAACGTTGCTCTGATACCACTTGTCATGACCCCTTTCCAATGGGAGCACTTCGACCTGAATCTTGCACTCAAAATGTTTCTCAAAGAGACATTAAAGCATTAAAGATCGATAAGTTTCGATGATAATATCTAATGAGAACAAAGGTGATATAAACACTTCATTCTTGTCAAGGGTTACTCAATTCTACCTATCATTCCTATGAATGATTCCTTTTATATTATATTTCATAAATACACCAAGGTAGATATCAAGATCCAAAGATGGTATTCTATTGTACGGTTTTCAACCTAGTGAATGAAGAGAGTCATTAAGACTTATAAACTTAATAATTGCTACAAGTATACTTATGGGGTAATCGTGAGTAGTATATTATATATATATGCACTTATCGATTATTGGAATATATTTATCAACATATGAATTATATATCTGGAGAACATCTTATATTTAATAGATTTACCTTTATATATATATATATATTAACATATATCTCCCAACACCAATCTTTACTAATTCTTAACCCCATCAGTTATCATTTATTTATTCTTGATTAGTTTTCAACATAGATTGTAGTTATTATCCTCTGCGCTGAGCGGACTATAGATCCTCTACCCGTCTCTTTTTCCACCAATTCATAGAGCAGGACTTATAAAGGATCTGTGTTTATGTTATCATACTTTGTCCCTTATCCTTCGCTGCCTTCACTATGATTCTTTTTCTTGACCTGTAGACTAGTCTATTCCTTTGCTCTTCTCCACCACCGCTCTTTTCTTGCTAGTGGGATCTGACATGGAATTAGCAGAGGTCAATGCATCTAGGCTCAAGTATTTCGCAAATGGTCTAGAGTGATTTACGGCTGTGGATACTCAAGGATCGATGTTGTAGTGCTTCTTGTAATTGAAAATCTTAGTGAAATGTGAATGTAATTGCCACGTTATTCTGGAAGTTGATAACCCTGAATGTAGAAATGCTCCAAATGAATCAAAGCTAATGCTACGTGTGTTTTTCGTCAGATAACCAACTCCACCGGTTTATATATTTCTTGCTGTTTGACTTCCATTAAGGAGAATATTTTCGACTATCACTATATCCACCTTCCATCGTTGAAATCTTTCTCCCTTAAATAATAGAAGTGTCTTGAGGAGACGTGCTCCTTCACCAAGCGTTGTCTTGGCCAGACCGCTACCTTCTTGGAAGTGTCTCTTTACCTTTTGGTGAACGCATCCCTAATTTTAGTTACCTCTTTTGTTTGTCTTGGTCTAAATATTTATTTATGTTTTCTTTTACATTGGCTATTGACTACTATATCTTATATTTGTTTTACTTCATAATCCGTCTATTTGTTATCCGATTATTTATTTCATATTATAAAGGTTAACCGATATATGCACTATAAGTAGTAATGTATTTATATATATTTAGATATTATTGAACATGTATATATATTTGAATGTAATTTGTAATATACAATATATATTCAAATATCCAATATAAGATATGTATTTTATAGAATAAATGTAATATGCATTTAATAATAATAATATTATCTTTATTAATAATAAACTCATTTATCAGGTAAGGACATAAGAGCTTTTTGATCAAGTATCATTATTAATTGTATTTCAACATTTATAATTCATAATATCATGAACTGCGAAAATTAGGGGACATGACACACAAATGGCGGATCATAAGGAGACAAACATAAGAAGTTAACATTACCATCTTTCCCTTTGAAGTTATGAAGCAATCCTTTCCTTAATGTGATACCTTTTCACATAAATTCACCTCATTACATATGGAATATATCATACCAATGTTGAGTGGTAAATTTGCAAGTGAATCAAAACCAGCATAAGGAGGGTAAATTGTTGCTGTCCTACCTTGCATATTGACCTTGTATAGAAGACAACCATTTGCCATTTTATCACTAATCACAGTGACACATTTGCTAATGCACTCATAGTTTGGATAATTGTGCTCTTTATTCAAAAATCATATCTGAAAGACTGAAACCATCTAGAATGGCATGAATTTGCTTTCCTGGATTTTGAACTGCTCCATCAAAGCTTGTCATCTTAGGAAGGTCCTAAACCATGAATCTGACTTGCTTTTGTAAGAGATTGCACTTCTTGTGAATCAACTGCTTCACAAGCATCCTATGTTTGGTCATCATTTGTTTCCTTAAAAAATATCCTCTTTCATGTTCTCAAGAGTTCTAATGAGGTCAAATGCATTGCAAACTCCATTAACATTTGGAATGATGTCATTGTGGACATGCAATGAACCAACAAGATGCTGCATTTTATGAAAAATCATTTCTTGTTCCACCTTGGATTCACTATCAAGTGTCACAAACAATCACTTGGATCCCATATTCTTATCAGTAGACAACCTTGAGCAAAATATCTATATACCCTTTGCTACAAGTTGTGTTCTTCACCTTCTCTCCATTCTTGTAGTACTTTCCATGATGACAAGTCTTGCCATAATATCAATCCTCTACTAGAATCAATATATTCATGGCTTAAGCTATAATCATGGAGATAGTTAATCTACTTCCATTAGTTGTTGATCCAAAATTTTCAGCAAGCTCAAAATCAACATTCTTCTCTAGAACATGCTCCTCAATAGTTACTTTTTGAAAGTCAATCTGATAAGTTTCTTGAATTGGAATATCCATTTCATATTTTGAACTAACATCACCCAAATGATTCAAGTGTTGCATAGATGGTTGCCGTTGCACCAAAAGATTGACCTCTCAATGCCCGATATAACCGCCAGAGTTAATGAATCCACAGGAGGCAGTTAAGCCATGTCACAAACCCGAGCGTCGCGCTGCACAACACAAGGAGACCAAGGGCACACACCTTGCAACAACCCCCCCTGGTGTGAGGGGTTTGAACTTGTGACCTAGGCTCTGATACTAATTGTTGCATAGATGGTCGCCATTGCACCAAAAGATCAACTTGTTAATGCTCGATACAACCACTAGAGTTAATGAATCCACGTGAGGCGGTTAAGCCATGTCAAGAACCTTAGTGGTGCGCTTGACAACACAAGGAGACCAAGGGCGCACACCTTGCAACATCAAGTGCTTATCAAACTTTGTTGATGCTTTAGATAAATCAACACCAACATTCTAGTGACTCAAAAGATCACTCTCAATTTTACAAATAACTTGAAAATCACCCATATATGGTATGGATCCAATCTTTTGAGGATTGATGGGTTTGTACTGAACAGGAACAACTTTCTTGCTTGTATATTCAACAAGTGATGCTTCCTTCTTGACTTCATTAAGATGATTCTTTTGTTGATTTGCAATCTTAGAAGTCAATAAGATAACTTTTTCTACATTAAATTCCACATCTTCCACTTGAATGGAGTATTTCTCCAAGGTTTGCTTCCTTTCACTTTCTTGTAGTCCTAAGTGTTCTTCCTTCTTTAACATTTCCAACTCTTTGGAAACTTTAGTCTTCTCTTATTTCTTTCTTGACCTTCTTATGTAGTTATAAAGGCCCTTTTTGACAAGATACCTAACTTCAAGCAACTCTAAGTAACCATCAAAGGAAACTTTGTCTTTGAATTCATTAGGTAATTCTTGATATTCTTTAAGTATTTTGATGGTCTCAAATTTATAATTCATGCTGTTCTTTTGTATTTTTATTA